>JAPZAG010000161.1:0-104445 GCA_027475135.1 Bactrocera correcta | reverse complement strand
ATATAGCCATGATGGCATAACGGCAGTGCATGTAGAAAAATTCCGTTATCTTATATTTAGGTATAAAGTCGACTTTCTTGTATATACACATTTAGCTATCGCTATCGAAATGCTTCAAATCATTAGTTTAACCTATTTAAGTTAATAAACCTTCTTTAACGCACTGAAGTGTACATAAAGCTTTAACGGTATAACTGCAGTGCATTTAGAAGAATTCCGTAATCTTATATCAAGGTATAAAGGTATGTTTCTTGTATTTACATATTTAGCAATCGATATCGAAATGCTTCAAATCATTAGTTTAACATATTTAAGTTAAATTAACTTCTTTAACCTACCGAAGGAGACATGAAGCCATGGCGGCATAACGGCAGTGCAGTTAGAAGAATTCCATAATCTTATATTTAGGTATAAAGTCGATTTTCTTGTATATACTCATTTAGCAATTGCTAGCGAAATGCTTCAAAATATTAGTTTAACATATTTAAGTTAATTAACCCTCTTTTTCATACTGAAGTCTACAAAAGCCTTAACGGCATAACGGCAGTGCATGTAGAAGAATTCCGTTATCTTTTATATAGGTATAAAGTCGATATTGTTGTACATACACATATAGCAATCTATATCGAAATGCTTCAAATCATTAGTTTTACGTTTTCAAGTTATTTATAATAAACCTTCTTTAACGCACTGAAGTTTACATAAAGCCTTAACGGTATAACTGCAGTGCATTTAAAAGAATTCCGTAATCTAATATTTAGGTACAAAGTCGATTTTATTGTATTTACACATTTAGCAATCGATATCGAAATGCTTCAAATCATAAGTTTAACATATTTAAGTTAATGATTCCCCTCTATCTTACTGAAGTCTACATAAAGCCTTAAGGGCATAACGGCAGTGCATTTAGGAGAATTCCGTAATGTTATACTTTTATATTTAGGTATAAGTTCGATTTTGTTGTATTTACACATTTAGCAGTCGATATCGAAATGCTTCAAACCATTAGTTTAACATATTTAAAATAATTAACCTTCTTTAACGTATTGTAGTTGATACAAACCACGGCGGCATAACGACAGTACATTTGGAAGAATTCCGTAATCTTTTATTTAGGTATATGTAAAGTCGATTTTCTTGTATATACATATTTAGCAATCGATGTCGAAGTGCTTCAAATCATTAGTTTTACATTTTCAAGTTATTTATAATAAACCTTCTTTAACACACTGAAGTCTACATAAAGCCTTAACAGTATAACTGCAGTGCATTTAGAAGAATTCCGTAATCTTATATTAAGGTAAAAAGTCGATTTTCTTGTATTTACATATTTAGCAATCGATATCGAAATGCTCCAAATCATTAGTTTAACATATTTTAGTTAATTAACCATCTTTAACGTATTGAAGGTGATATAAAGCCATGGCGGAATAACGACATTAATTTGGAAGAATTCCGTAATCTTATATTTAGGTATAAAGTCGATTTTCTTGTATTTACACATTTAGCAATCGATATCGAAATGCTTCAAATCATTAGTTTAACATATTTAAGTTAATTAACCTTCTTTAACTATTGAAGTTGACATAAAGCCATGGCGGCATAACGACAGTACATTTGGAAGAATTCCGTAATCTTATATTTAGGTATAAAAGTCGATTTTCTTGTATATACACATTTAGCAATCGATATCGAAATGCTTCAAATCATTAGTTTAACATATTAAGTTAATTAACCTCTTTATCGAACTGAAGTTACATAAAGCCTTAACGGTATGACGGCAGTGCATTTAGAAGAATTCGTAATCTTTATTTAGGTATAAAGTCGATTTTCTTGTATATACACATTTAGCAATCGATATCGAAATGCTTCAAATCATTAGTTTAATATATTTAAGTTAATAAACCTCTTTAACCTACTGAAGTTTACATAAAGCCATTACGGCAAACGGCAGTGCATTTGAAGAATTCCGTAATCTTATATTTAGGTATAAAGTCGATTTTCTTGTATATACACATTTAGCAATCGATATCGAAATGCTTCAAATCATTAGTTTAACATATTTAAGTTAATTAACCATCTTTAACGTATTGAAGGTGATATAAAGCCATGGCGGCATAACGACAGTAATTTGGAAGAATTCCGTAATCTTATATTTAGGTATAAAATCGATTTTCTTGTATATACACATTCAGAAATCGATACCGAAATGCTTCAAATCATTAGTTTAACATATTAAGTTAATTAACCCTCTTTATCTTACTGAAGTCTACATAAAGCCTTAACGATATAACGGCAATGCATTAGAAGAATTACGTAATGTTTTATTTATGTATAAAGTCGATTTTCTTGTATATACACATTTAGCAATCGATATCGAAATGCTTCAAATCATTAGTTTCATATATTTAAGTTAATAAACCTTCCTTAACCACCTGAAGTTTACATAAAACCATTACGGATAACGGCAGTGCATTTAGAAGAATTCCGTAATCTTATATTTAGTATAAATTCGATTTTCTTGTATATACACATTTAGCAATCGATATCGAAATGCTTCAAATCATTAGTTTAACATATTTAAGTTAATTAACCATCTTTAACGTATTGAAGGTGATATAAAGCCATGGCGGCATAACGACAGTAATTTGGAAGAATTCCGTAATCTTATATTTAGGTATAAAATCGATTTTCTTGTATATACACATTCAGAAATCGATACCGAAATGCTTCAAATCATTAGTTTAACATAGTTAAGTTAATTAACCCTCTTTATCTTACTGAAGTCTACATAAAGCCTTAACGATATAACGGCAATGCATTAAGAAGAATTACGTAATGTTTTATTTATGTATAGAGTCGATTTTCTTGTATATACACATTTAGCAATCGATATCGAAATGCTTCAAATCATTAGTTTCATATATTTAAGTTAATAAACCTTCCTTAACCACCTGAAGTTTACATAAAACCATTACGGTAGAACGACAGTGCATTTAGAAGAATTCCGTAATCTTATATTTAAATATAAATTCGATTTTCTTGTATATACACATTTAGCAATCGATATCGAAATGCTTCAAATCATTAGTTTCATATATTTAAGTTAATTAACCTTCCTTAACCACCTGAAGTTTACATAAAACCATTACGGTAGAACGACAGTGCATTTAGAAGAATTCCGTAATCTTATATTTAAGTATAAATTCGATTTTCTTGTATATACACATTTAGCAATCGATATCGAAATGCTTCAAATCATTAGTTTAACATATTTAAGTTAATTAACCATCTTTAACGTATTGAAGGTGATATAAAGCCATGGCGGCATAACGACAGTAATTTGGAAGAATTCCGTAATCTTATATTTAGGTATAAAATCGATTTTCATGTATATACACATTCAGAAATCGATACCGAAATGCTTCAAATCATTAGTTTAACATAGTTAAGTTAATTAACCCTCTTTATCTTACTGAAGTCTACATAAAGCCTTAACGATATAACGGCAATGCATTAAGAAGAATTACGTAATGTTTTATTTATGTATAGAGTCGATTTTCTTAAATATACACATTTAGCAATCGATATCGAAATGCTTCAAATCATTAGTTTAACATATTTAAGTTAATAAACCTTCTTCAACTAACTGAAGTTGTCATAAAGCCATGGCGGCATAACGGCAGTGCATGTAGAAGAATTCCCTAATCTTATATTTAGGTAAAAAGTCGATTTTCTGTATTTACATATTTAGCAAGCGATATCGAAATGCTTTAAATCATTAGTTGAACATATTTAAGTTAATAAACCTTTAACGCACAGAGGTCTACATAAAGCCTTAACGGTATAACTGCAGTGCATTTAAAAGAATTCCGTAATCTTATATTTAGGTATAAAATCGATTTTCTTGTATATATACATTTAGAAATCGAAATCGAAATGCTTCAAATCATTAGTTTAACATATTTAAGTTAACAAACCTACTTTAACGAACAGAAATTGACATAAAGGCATGGCGGAATAGCGGCAGTGCATTTGGAAGAATTCCGTAAGCTTATATTTAGGTGTAAAGTCGATTTTCTTGTATATACACATTTAGCACTGAAGTTAACATTAAGCCATGGCGGCATAACGGCAGTGCATGTAGAAAAATTCCGTAATCTTATATTTAGCTATAAAGTCGATTTTCTTGTATATAAACATTTAGAAATCGATATTGAGATGCTTCAATTCATTAGTTTAAAATACTTAAGTTAATAAAACTTCTTCAACGCACTGAAGTTGTCATAAAGCCATGGCGTCATAACGGCAGTGCATGTAGAAGAATTCCGTAATCTTATATTTACATATAAAGTCGATTTTCTTGTATTTACATATTTAGCAATCGGTATCGAAATGCTTCAATTCAATAGTTTAACATATTTAACATAACGCACTGAAGTTGTCATAAAGCCATGGCGGCATAACGGCAGTGCATTTAGAAGAAATTCCGTAATCTTATATTTATAGTATAAAGTCGATTTTCTTGTATTTACACATTTAGCAATCGATATCGAAATGCTTCAATTCATAAGTTTAACATATTTAAGTTAAAAACCTACTTTAACGCACTGAAGTTGTCATAAAGCCATGGCGGCATAACGGCAGTGCATTTAGAAGAATTCCGTAATCTTATATTTATAGGTATAAAGTCGATTTTCTTGTATTTACACATTTAGCAATCGATATCGAAATGCTTCAAATCATAGTTTAACATATTTAAGTTAATCAACCCTCTTTACTACTGAAGTCTACATAAAGCCATGGCGGCATAACGGCAGTGCATTTAGAAGAATTCCGTAATCCTTATAATTTAGGTATAAAGTCGATTTTCTTGTATTTACACATTTAGCAAGTCGATATCGAAATGCTTCAAATCATTAGTTTAACATATTTAAGTTAATCAAACCTCTTTAACGACTGAAGTCTACATAAAGCCTTAACGGATAACGGCAGTGCATTTAAAGAATTCCGTAATCTTATATTTAGGTATAAAGTCGATTTTCTTGTATTTACATATTTAGCAACCGATATCGAAATGCTTCAAATCATTAGTTTAACATATTTAAGTTAATTAACTTTACTTACGAAGTCTACATAAAGCCTTAACGGCATAACGGCAGTGCATTTAGAAGAATTCCGTAATCTTATATTTAGGTATAAAGTCGATTTTCTGTATTTACATATTTAGCAAGCGATATCGAAATGCTTCAAATCATTAGTTTAACATATTTAAGTTAATTAACCTTCTTAACTATGAAGTCTAATAAAGCCTTAACGGCATAACGGCAGTGCATTTAGAAGAATTCCGTAATCTTATATTTAGGTATAAATTCGATTTTCTTGTATATACACATTTAGCAAGCGATATCGAAATGTTTCAAATCATTAGTTTAACATATTTAAGTAAGTTAACCTTCTTTAACTTATTGAAGTTGATATAAAGCCATGGCGCCATAACGGCAGTGCATTTAGAAGAAATTCGTAATCTTATATTTAGGTATAAATTCGATTTTCTTGTATATACACATTTAGCAAGCGATATCGAAATGTTTCAAATCATTAGTTAAATATATTTAAGTTAGTTAACCTTCTTTAACATATTGAAGTTGATATAAAGCCATGGCGGCATAACGGCAGTGCATGTAGAAGAATTCCGTAATCTTATGTTTAGGTATAAATTCGATTTTGTTGTATATACACATTTAGCTATCGATATCGAAATGCTTCAAATCATTAGTTTAACATATTAAGTTAATAAACATTTTTTAGCTTAATGAGGTCTACATAAAGCCTTAACGGTATAACGGCAGTGCATTTAGAAGAAATCCGTAATGTTATAATTTTATATTTAGGTATAAAGTCGATTTTGTTGTATTTACACATTTAGCAGTCGATATCGAAATGCTGCAAATCATAAGTTTAACATATTTAAGTTAATTATTCCCCTCTATCTTACTGAAGTCTACATAAAGCCTTAACGGCATAACGACGGTGCGTTTAGAAGAATTCCGTTATCTTATATTTAGGTATAAAATCGATTTTCGTGTATATACACATTTAGCAAGCGATATCGAAATGTTTCAAATCATTAGTTTAACATATTTAAGTTAGTTAACCTTCTTTAACATATAAAAGTTGATATAAAGCCATGGCGGTATAACGGCAGTGCATGTAGAAGAAATCCGTAATCTTATATTCAGGTATAAAGTCGATTTTCTTGTATATACACATTTAGCTATCGATATCGAAATGCTTCAAATCAATAGTTTAACATATTAAGTTAATAAACATTTTTAGCTTAATGAGGTCTGCATAAAGCCTTAACGGTATAACGGCAGTGCATTTAGAAGAAATCCGTAACGTTATAATTTTATATTAAGGTATAAAGTCGATTTTGTTGCATTTACACATTTAGCAGTCGATATCGAAATGCTTCAAACCATTAGTTTAACATATTTAAAATAATTAACCTTCTTTAACGTATTGTAGTTGATACAAACCATGGCGGCATAACGACAGTACATTTGGAAGAATTCCGTAATCTTATATTTAGGTATATGTAAAGTCGATTTTCTTGTATATACACATTTAGCAATCGATATCGAAATGCTTCAAATCATTAGTTTAACATATTAAGTTAATAAACATTTTTAGCTTAATGAGGTCTGCATAAAGCCTTAACGGTATAACGGCAGTGCATTTAGAAGAAATCCGTAACGTTATAATTTTATATTAAGGTATAAAGTCGATTTTCTTGTATTTACGTATTTAGCAATCGATATCGAAATGCTTCAAATCATTAGTTTAACATATTTATGTTAATTAACCAACTTTAACGTATTGAAGGTGAAATAAAGCCATGGCGGCATAACGACAGTAATTTGGAAGAATTCCGTAATCTTATAGTTAGGTATAAAATCGATTTTCTTGTATATATGCATTTAGAAATCAATATCGAAATGCTTCAAATCATTAGTTTAACGTATTTAAGTTAACAAACCTACTTTAAAGAACTGAAGTTGACATAAAGCCATGGCGGATTAACGGCAGTGCATTTGGAAGAATTCCGTTATCCTATGTTTAGGTATAAAGTCAAATTTCTTGTACTAGCACATTTAGCAATACATATCGAAATGCTTCAAATCATTAGTTTAACATATTTAAGTTAAATTACCTTCTTTAACCTACCGAAAGTGGCATGAAGCCATGGCGGCATAACGGCGGTGCATGTAGAAGAATTCCGTAATTTTATATTTAGGTATAAAATCGATTTGTTGTATAAACACATTTAGCAATCGATATCGAAATGCTTGAGATCATTAGTTTAACATATTTAAGGTTATTAACCTTCTTTATCTTACTGAAGTTTACCTAAAGCCATAACGGTATAACGGCAGTGCATTTAGAAGAATTCCGTAATCTTATATTTAGGTATAAATTCGATTTTGTTGTATATATTCATTTAGCAATCGATATCGAGATGATTCAACTCATTAGTTTAACATATCTAAGTTAATAAACCTTCTTTAACGATCTGAAGTTGGCACATAGCCACGGCGGCATAGCGGCAGTGCATGTAGAAGAATTCCGTAATCTTATATATAGGTATAAAATTGATTTTCTTGTATAAATGCATTAAGCAATCGATATCGAAATGCTTCAAATCATTAGTTTAATATATTAAGTTAATAAACATTTTTTAGCTTACCGAAGTCTACATAAAGCCTTAACGGTATAATGGCAGTGCATTTAGAAGAATTCCGTAATGCTATAATTTTATATTTAGGTATAAAGTCGATTTTATTGTATTTACACATTTAGCAATCGATATCGAAATGCTTCAAACCACTAGTTTAACATATTTAAAATAATTAACCTTCTTTAACGTATTGAAGGTGATAAAAAGCCGTGGCGGCATAACGACACTACATGTGGAAGAATTCCGTAATCTTATATTTATGTATAAATTCGATTTTGTTGTATGTATACATTTCGCAATCGATATCAAAATGCTTCAGATAACTGGTTTAACATATTTGAGTTAATTAACCTTCTTTATCTTACTGAAGTTTACATAAAGCCATAACGGCATAACGGCAGTATATTTATATGACTTCCGTTATCTTATATTTAGGTATAAAGCCGATTTTTTTGTACATGCACATTTAGCAATCGATATCGAAATGCTTCAAATTATTAGTTTAACATATTTGAGTTAATTAACCCTCTTTTTCATACTGAAGTCTACAAAAGCCTTAACGGCATAACGTCAGTGCATTAAGAAGAATTACGTAATCTTATATTTAGGTATAAAGTTGATTTTCTTGTATATACTCATTTAGCAATCGATATCGAAATGCTTCAAATCATTATTTTAACATATTTAAGTTAATAAGGCTTCTTGAACGCACTGAAGTTAACATAAAGCCATGGCGGTATAACGGCAGTGTATGTAGAAGAATTCCGTAATGTTATGTTTAAGTATAAATTCGATTTTGTTGTATATACACATTTAGCTATCGATATCGAAATGCTTCAAATCATTATTTTAACATATTAAGTTAATAAACATTTTTTAGCTTAATGAGGTCTACATGAAGCCTTATCGGTATAACAGCAGTGCATTTAGAAGAAATCCGTAATGTTATAATTTTATATTTAGGTATAAAGTCGATTTTGTTGTATTTACACATTTAGCAGTCGATATCGAAATGCTTCAAACCATTAGTTTAACATATTTAAAATAATTAACCTTCTTTAACGTATTGTAGATGATACAAACCATGGCGACATAACGACAGTACATTTGGAAGAATTCCGTAATCTTATATTTAGGTATATGTAAAGTCGATTTTCTTGTATATACACATTTAGTAAGCGATATCGAAATGCTTCAAATCATTAGTTTAACATATTAAAGTTAATAAACCTTCTTTAACGCACTGAAGTCTACATAAAGCCTTAACGGGATAACTGCTGTGCATTTAGAAGAATTCCGTAATCTTATATTAAGGTATAAAGTCGATTTTCTTGTATTTACATATTTAGCAATCGATATCGAAATGCTTCAAATCACAAGTTTAACATATTTAAGTTAATTAACCATCTTTAACGTATTGAAGGTGAAATAAAGCCATGGCCGCATAACGACAGTAATTTGGAAGAATTCCGTAATCTTATATTTAAGTATAAAGCCGATTTGCTTGTATATATGCATTTAGAAATCGATATCGAAATGCTTCAAATCATTAGTTTAACATATTTAAGTTAACAAACCTTCTTTAAAGAAATGAAGTTGACATAAAGCCATGGCGGATTAACGGCAGTGCACTTGGAAGAATTCCGTTATCCTATGTTTAGGTATAAAGTCAAGTTTCTTGTACTAGCACATTTAGCAATCGATATCGAAATGCTCCAAATCATTAGTTTAACATATTTAAGTTAAATTACCTTCTTTAACGTATCGAAGGTGACATGAAGCCATGGCGGCATAACGGCGGTGCATGTAGAAGAATTCCGTAATTTTATTTTTAGGTATAAAATCTATTTGTTGTATAAACACATCGAGCAATCGATATCAAAATGCTTCAAATCATTAGTTTAACATATTTAAGTTATTTAGCCCTTTTTATCTTCCTGAAGTCTACATCAAGCCGTAACGGCATAACGGCAGTGCATTTAGAAGAATAACGTAATCTTATATTTAGGTATAATCCTATATTAAGATATAAAGTCGATATATATATCGAAATGTTTCAAATCATTATTTTAACATATCTAAGTTAATAAGCCTTCTTTAACGCACTGAAGTTAACATAAAGCCATGGCGGTATAACGGCAGTGCATGTAGAAGAATTCCGTAATCTTATGTTTAGGTATAAATTCGATTTTGTTGTATATACACATTTAGCAATCGATATCGAGATGCTTCAACTCATTAGTTTAACATATTTAAGTTAATAAACTTTCTTCGAAGAACTGAAGTTGGCATAGAATCATGGCCGCATAACGGCAGTGCATTTAGAAGTATTCCGTTATCTTATATTTAGGTATAAAGTCGACTTTCTTGTATATACACATTTAGTAATCGATATCGAAATGCTTCAAATCATTAGCTTAACATATTAAAGTTAATAAACCTTCTTTAACGCACTGAAGTCTATATAAGCCTTAACGCCTTAGCAATCGATATCGAAATGCTTCAAATCATTAGTTTTACATTTTTATGTTATTTATAGTAAACTTTCTCTAACGCACTGAAGTTTACATAAAGCCCTAACGGTATAACTGCAGTACATTTAAAAGAATTCCGTAATCTTATATTTAGGTACAAAGTCGATTTTCTTGTATTTACATATCTAGCAATCGAAATCGAAATGCTTCGAATCATAAGTTTAACATATTTAAGTTAATTATTCCCCTCTATCTTACTGAAGTCTACATAAAGCCTTAACGGCATAACGACGGTGCGTTTAGAAGAATTCCGTTATCTTATATTTAGGTATAAATTCGATTTTCGTGTATATACACATTTAGCAAGCGATATCGAAATGTTTCAAATCATTAGTTTAACATATTTAAGTTAGTTAACCTTCTTTAACATATTGAAGTTGATATAAAGCCATGGCGGCATAACGGCAGTGCATGTAGAAGAATTCCGTAATCTTATATTCAGGTATAAAGTCGATTTTCTTGTATATACACATTTAGCTATCGATATCGAAATGCTTCAAATCAATAGTTTAACATATTAAGTTAATAAACATTTTTAGCTTAATGAGGTCTGCATAAAGCCTTAACGGTTTAACGGCAGTGCATTTAGAAGAAATCCGTAACGTTATAATTTTACATTTAGGTATAAAGTCGATTTTGTTGCATTTACACATTTAGCAGTCGATATCGAAATGCTTCAAACCATTAGTTTAACATATTTAAAATAATTAACCTTCTTTAACGTATTGTAGATGATACAAACCATGGCGGCATAACGACAGTACATTTGGAAGAATTCCGTAATCTTATATTTAGGTATATGTAAAGTCGATTTTCTTGTATATACACATTTAGCAATCGATATCGAAATGCTTCAAATCACTAGTTTTACATTTTCAAGTTATTTGTAATAAACCTTCTTTAACACACTGAAGTCTTAATAAAGCCTTATCGGTATAACTGCAGTGCATTTAGAAGAATTCCGTAAACTTATATTAAGATATAAAGTCGATTTTCTTGTAGTTACGTATTTAGCAATCGATATCGAAATGCTTCAAATCATTAGTTTAACATATTTATGTTAATTAACCAACTTGAACGTATTGAAGGTGAAATAAAGCCATGGCGGCACAACGACAGTAATTTAGAAGAATTCCGTAATCTTATATTTAGGTATAAAGTCGATTTTCTTGTATATATGCATTTAGAAATCGATATCGAAATGCTTCAAATCATTAGTTTAACATATTTAAGTTAACAAACCTACTTTAAAGAACTGAAGTTGACATAAAGCCATGGCGGATTAACGGCAGTGCATTTGGAAGAATTCCGTTATCCTATGTTTAGGTATAAAGTCGATTTTCTTTATTTACACATTTAGCAATACATATCGAAATGCTTCAAATCATTAGTTTAACATATTTAAGTTAAATTACCTTCTTTAACCTACCGAAAGTGGCATGAAGCCATGGCGGCATAACGGCGGTGCATGTAGAAGAATTCCGTAATTTTATATTTAGGTATAAAATCGATTTGTTGTATAAACACATTTAGCAATCGATATCGAAATGCTTGAGATCATTAGTTTAACATATTTAAGGTTATTAACCTTCTTTATCTTACTGAAGTTTACCTAAAGCCATAACGGTATAACGGCAGTGCATTTAGAAGAATTCCGTAATCTTATATTTAGGTATAAATTCGATTTTGTTGTATATATTCATTTAGCAATCGATATCGAGATGATTCAACTCATTAGTTTAACATATCTAAGTTAATAAACCTTCTTTAACGATCTGAAGTTGGCATATAGCCATGGCGGCATAGCATGTAGAAGAATTCCGTAATCTTATATATAGGTATAAAATTGATTTTCTTGTATAAATGCATTAAGCAATCGATATCGAAATGCTTCAAATCATTAGTTTAATATATTAAGTTAATAAACATTTTTTAGCTTACCGAAGTCTACATAAAGCCTTAACGGTATAATGGCAGTGCATTTAGAAGAATTCCGTAATGCTATAATTTTATATTTAGGTATAAAGTCGATTTTGTTGTATTTACACATTTAGCAGTCGATATCGAAATGTTTCAAACCATTAGTTTAACATATTTAAAATAATTAACCTTCTTTAACGTATTGTAGATGATACAAACCATGGCGACATAACGACAGTACATTTGGAAGAATTCCGTAATCTTATATTTAGGTATATGTAAAGTCGATTTTCTTGTATATACACATTTAGCAATCGATATCGAAATGCTTCAAATCATTAGTTTAACATATTTAAGTTAATAAACCTTCTTTAGCGCACTAAAGTCTACATAAGGCCCTAATGGCATAACGGCAGTGCATTTAGAAGAATTCCATAATGTTATAATTTTATATTTAGGTATAAAGTCGATTTTCTTGTATTTGCACACTTAGCAATCGATATCGAAATGCTTCAAACCACTAGTTTAACATATTTAAAATAATTAACCTTCTTTAACGTATTGAAGGTGATAAAAAGCCGTGGCGGCATAACGACAGTACATGTGGAAGAATTCCGTAATCTTATATTTATGCATAAATTCGATTTTCTTGTATGTATACATTTCGCAATCGATATCAAAATGCTTCAGATAACTGGTTAAACATATTTGAGTTAATTAACCTTCTTTATCTTACTGAAGTTTACATAAAGCCATAACGGCATAACGGCAGTATATTTATATGAATTCCGTTATCTTATATTTAGGTATAAAGCCGATTTTTTTGTACATACACATTTAGCAATCGATATCGAAATGCTTCAAATCATTAGTTTAACATATTTAAGTTAATTAACCCTCTTTTTCATACTGAAGTCTACAAAAGCCTTAACGGCATAACGTCAGTGCATTAAGAAGAATTACGTAATCTTATATTTAGGTATAAAGTCGATTTTCTTGTATATACTCATTTAGCAATCGATATCGAAATGCTTCAAATCATTATTTTAACATATTTAAGTTAATAAGGCTTCTTGAACGCACTGAAGTTAACATAAATCCATGGCGGTATAACGGCAGTGTATGTAGAAGAATTCCGTAATCTTATGTTTAGGTATAAATTCGATTTTGTTGTATATACACATTTAGCTATCGATATCGAAATGCTTCAAATCATTAGTTTAACATATTAAGTTAATAAACTTTTTTTAGCTTAATGAGGTCTACATGACGCCTTATCGGTATAACGACAGTGCATTAAGAAGAAATCCGTAATGTTATAATTTTCTATTTACGTATAAAGTCGATTTTGTTGTATTTACACATTTAGCAGTCGATATCGAAATGCTTCAAACCATTAGTTTAACATATTTAAAATAATTAACCTTCTTTAACGTATTGTAGATGATACAAACCATGGCGACATAACGACAGTACATTTGGAAGAATTCCGTATTCTTATATTTAGGTATATGTAAAGTCGATTTTCTTGTATATACACATTTAGTAAGCGATATCGAATGCTTCAAATCATTAGTTTAACATATTAAAGTTAATAAACCTTCTTTAACGCACTGAAGTCTACATAAAGCCTTAAAGGGATAACTGCAGTGCATTTAGAAGAATTCCGTAATCTTATATTAAGGTATAAAGTCGATTTTCTTGTAGTTGCATATTTAGCAATCGATATCGAAATGCTCCAAATCATTAGTTTAACATATTTAAGTTAATTAACCATCTTTAACGTATTGAAGGTGAAATAAAGCCATGGCGGCATAACGACAGTAATTTGGAAGAATTCCGTAATCTTATATTTAGGTATAAAGCCGATTTGCTTGTATATATGCATTTAGAAATCGATATCGAAATGCTTCAAATCATTAGTTTAACATAGTTAAGTTAACAAACTTTCTTTAAAGAACTGAAGTTGACATAAAGCCATGGCGGATTAACGGCAGTGCATTTGGAAGAATTCCGTTATCCTATGTTTAGGTATAAAGTCAAGTTTCTTGTATTAGCACATTTAGCAATCGATATCGAAATGCTTCAAATCATTAGTTTAACATATTTAAGTTAAATTACCTTCTTTAACCTAGCGAAGGTGACATGAAGCCATGGCGGCATAACGGCAGTGCATGTAGAAGAATTCCGTAATTTTATATTTAGGTATAAATGTATTTGTTGTATATACACATTTAGCAATCGATATCGAAATGCTTCAAATCAGTTAGTTTAACATATTTAAGTTAATTAACCTTCTTTAACGTCTGAAGTTACATAAAGCCTTAACGGATAACGGCAGTGCATTTAGAAGAATTCCGTAATCTTATATTTAGGTATAAATCATTTCTTGTAATATACAATTTAGCAATCGATATCGAAATGCTTCAAATCATTAGTTTAACATATTTAAGTTAATTACCCTTCTTTAACGCATGAAGTTACATAAAGCCATGGCGGCATAACGGCAGTGCATGTAGAAGAATTCCGTAATCTTATATTTAGGTATAAATTCGATTTTGTTGTATATACACATTAGCAATCGATATCGAAATGCTTCAAATCATTAGTTTAACATATTTAAGTTAATTAACCTTCTTAACATACTGAAGTTGATATAAAGCCATTGCGGCATAACGGCAGTGCATGTAGAAGAATTCCGTAATCTTATATTTAGGTATAAAGTCGATTTTCTTGTATATACATCATTTAGCTATCGATATCGAAATGCTTCAAATCATTAGTTTAACATATTAAGTTAATAAACCTTCTTTAACGAATGAAGTTACATAAAGCCATGGCGGTATAACGGCAGTGCATTTAGAAGAATTCCGTTATCCTTATGTTTAGGTATAAAGTCGATTTTGTTGTATTACACAGTTAGCAATCGATATCGAAATGCTTCAAATCATTAGTTTAACATATTTAAGTTAATTAACCTTCTTTAACGTACTGAAGTTGATACAAACCATGGCGGCATAACGGCAGTGCATTTAGAAGAATTCCGTAATCTTATATTTAGGTACAAAGTCGATTTTCTTGTATATACTCATTGAGCAATCGATATCGAAATGCTTCAAATCATTAGTTTAACATATATAAGTTAATTAACCCTCTTTTTCATACTGAAGTCTACAAAAGCCTTAACGGCATAACGGCAGTGCATGTAGAAGAATTCCGTTATCTTTTATTTAGGTATAAAGTCGATATTGTTGTACATACACATTTAGCAATCGATATCGAAATGCCTCAAATCAGTAGTTTTACATTTTCAAGTTATTTATAATAAATCTTCTTTAACGCTCTGAAGTTTACATAAAGCCTTAACGGTATAACTGCAGTGCATTTAAAAGAATTCCGTAATCTTATATTTAGGTACAAATCCGATTTTCTTGTACATATTTACATATTTAGCAATCGATATCGAAATGCTTCAAATCATAAGTTTAACATATTTAAGCTAATTATTTCCCTTTATCTTACTGAAGTCTACATAAAGCCTTAACGGCATATCGGCAGTGCATTTAGAAGAATTCCGTTACCTTATATTTAGGTATAAATTCGATTTTCTTGTATATACACATTTAGCAAGCGATATCGAAATGTTTCAAATCATTAGTTTAACATATTTAAGTTAGTTAACCTTCTTTAACATATTGAAGTTGATATAAAGCCATGGCGGCATAACGGCAGTGCATGTAGAAGAATTCCGTAATCTTATATTCAGGTATAAAGCCGATTTTCTTGTATATACACATTTAGCTATCGATATCGAAATGCTTCAAATCATTAGTTTAACATATTAAGTTAATAAACATTTTTTAGCTTAATGAGGTCTACATAAAGCCTTAACGGTATAACGGCAGTGCATATAGAAGAAATCCGTAATGTTATAATTTTATATTTAGGTATAACGTCGATTTTGTTGTATTTACACAGTTAGCAGTCGATATCGAAATGCTTTAAACCATTAGTTTAACATATTCAAAATAATTAACCTTCTTTAACGTATTGTAGTTGATACAAACCATGGCGGCATAACACAGTACATTTCGAAGAATTCCGTAATCTTATATTTAGGTATATGTAAAGTCGATTTTCTTGTATATACACATTTAGCAATCGATATCGAAATGCTTCAAATCATTAGTTTTACATTTTCAAGTTATTTATAATAAACCTTCTTTAACACACTGAAGTCTACATAAAGCCTTAACGGTATAACTGCAGTGCATTTAGAAGAATTCCGTAATCTTATATTAAGGTATAAAGTCGATTTTCTTGTATTTACATATTTAGCAATCGATATCGAAATGCTTCAAATCATTAGTTTACCATAATTAAGTTAGTTAACCCTCTTTTTCTTACTGAAGTCTGCAAAAGCATTAACGGCATAACGGCAGTGCATGTAGAAGAATTCCGTAATCGTATATTTAGGTATAAAGTCGATTTTCTTGTACATACACATTTAGCAATCGATGCCGATATGCTTCACATCATAAGTTTAACAGATTTAAGTTAATTAATCCTCTTTATCTTACTGAAGTCTACAAAAGCCTTAACGGCATAACGGCAGTGCATTTGGAAGAGTTCCGTAATCTTATATTTAGGTATAAAGTCGATTTTGTTCAATATACGCATTTAGCAATCGATATCGAAATGCTTCAAATTATTAGTTTAACATATTTAAGATAATAAACCTGCTTTAACGCACTGAAGTCTACATAAAGCCATAACGGTATAACTGCACTGCATTTAGAAGAATTCCGTTATCTTATATTTAGGTATAAATTCGATTTTCTTGTATATACTCATTTAGCAATCGATATCGAAATGCTTCAAATCATTAGTTTAACATACTTAAGTTAATAAACCTTCCTTAGCGCACTAAAGTCTACATAAGGCCCTAAAAACCATTAGTTTAACATATTTAAAATAATTAACCTTCTTTAACGTATTGTAGTTGATACAAGCCATGGCGGCATAACGATAGTACATTTGGAAGAATTCCGTAATCTTATATTTAGGTATATGTAAAGTCGATTTTCTTGTATATACACATTTAGTAATCGGTATCGAAATGCTTCAAATCATTAGTTTAACATACTAAAGTTAATAAACCTTTTTTAACGCACTGAAGTCTTAATAAAGCCTTAAAGGGATAACTGCAGTGCATTTAGAAGAATTCCGTAATCTTATATTAAGGTATAAAGTCGAATTTCTTGTAGTTGCATATTTAGCAATCGATATCGAAATGCTTCAAATCATTAGTTTAACATATTTAAGTTAATTAACCATCTTTAACGTATTGAAGGTGAAATAAAGCCATGGCGGCATAACGACAGTAATTTGGAAGAATTCCGTAATCTTATATTTAGGTATAAAGCCGATTTGCTTGTATATATGCATTTAGAAATCGATATCGAAATGCTTCAAATCATTAGTTTAACATATTTAAGTTAACAAACTTTCTTTAAGGAACTGAAGTTGACATAAAGCCATGGCGGATTAACGGCAGTGTATTTGGAAGAATTCCGTTATCCTATGTTTAGGTATAAAGTCAAGTTTCTTGTATTAGCACATTAAGCAATCGATATCGAAATGCTTCAAATCATTAGTTTAACATATTTAAGTTAAATAACCTTCTTTAACACACTGAAGTCTACATAAAGCCTTAACGGTATAACTGCAGTGCATTTAGAAGAATTCCGTAATCTTATATTAAGGTATAAAGTCGATTTTCTTGTATTTACATATTTAGCAATCGATATCGAAATGCTTCAAATCATAAGTTTACCATAATTAAGTTAGTTAACCCTCTTTTTCTTACTGAAGTCTGCAAAAGCCTTAACGGCATAACGGCAGTGCATTTAGAAGAATTACGTAATCTTATATTTAGGTATGAATTCGATTTTCTTGTACATACTCATTTAGCAATCGATATCGAAATGCTTCAAATCATTAGTTTATCATATTTAAGTTAATAAACCTTCTTTAACGCACTGAAGTTAACATAAAGCCATGGCGGTATAATGGCAGTGCATGTAGAAGAATTCCGTAATCGTATATTTAGGTATAAAGTCGATTTTCTTGTACATACACATTTAACAATCGATGCCGATATGCTTCACATCATAAGTTTAACAGATTTAAGTTAATTAATCCTCTTTATCTTACTGAAGTCTACAAAAGCCTTAACGGCATAACGGCACTGCATTTGGAAGAGTTCCGTAATCTTATATTTAGGTATAAAGTCGATTTTGTTCAATATACGCATTTAGCAATCGATATCGAAATGCTTCAAATCATTAGTTTAACATATTTAAGATAATAAACCTGCTTTAACGCACTGAAGTCTACATAAAGCCATAACGGTATAACTGCACTGCATTTAGAAGAATTCCGTTATCTTATATTTAGGTATAAATTCGATTTTCTTGTATATACTCATTTAGCAAGCGATATCAAAATGCTTCAAATTATTAGTTTAACTTTTTTAAGTTAATTAACCTTCTTTAACGAATTGAAGTTGACCTAAAGCCATGGCGGCATAACGACAGTACATTTGGAAGAATTCCGTAATCTTATATTTAGGTATAAAGTCGATTTTCTTGAATATACACATTTAGCAATCGATATCGAAATGCTTCAAATCATTAGTTTAACATATTTAAGTTAATAAACCTTCTTTAACGATCTGAAGTTGGCATAAAGGCAGTGGATGTAGAAGAATTCCGAAATCTTATATTTAGGTATAAAGTCGATTTTCTTGTATATACATATTTAGCTATCGATATCGAAATGCTTCAAATCATTTGTTTAACATATTAAATTAATAAACATTTTTTAGCTTACTAAAGTCTACATAAAGCCTTAGCAGTATAACGGCAGTGCATTTAGAAGAATTCCGTAATGTTATAATTTTATATTTAGGTATAAAGTCGATTTTCTTGTATTTACACATTTAGCAATCGATATCGAAATGCATCAAACCATTACTTTAACGTATTGAAGTTGATACAAAGCCATGGCGGCATAATGACAGTAGGATTGGAAGAATTCCGTTATTTTATATTTAGGTATAAAGTCAATTTTCTTGTATATACACATTTAGCAATCGATATCGAAATGATTCAAATAACTGGTTTAGCATATTTAAGTTAATTAACCTTCTTTATCTTACTGAAGTTTACATAAAGCCATAACGGCATAACGGCAGTATATTTATATGAATTCCGTTATCTTATATTTAGGTATAAAGTGGATTTTGTTGTACATACACATTTAGAAATCGATATCGAAATGCTTCAAATCATTAGTTTAACATATTTAAGTTAATTAAACTTCTTTAACGTATTGAAGTTGATATAAAGCCATGGCGGCATAACAACAGCACATTTGGAAAAATTCCGTAATCTTATATTTAGGTACAAAGTCGATTTTCTTGTACATACAAATTTAGCTATCGATATCGAAATGCTTCAAATCATTAGTTTAACATATTAAGTTAATAAACATTTTT
Source organism: Bactrocera correcta (assembly GCA_027475135.1). Classification (NCBI taxonomy): domain Eukaryota; kingdom Metazoa; phylum Arthropoda; class Insecta; order Diptera; family Tephritidae; genus Bactrocera; species Bactrocera correcta. The sequence continues at coordinate 84,689 of JAPZAG010000161.1, read as the reverse complement.
TAGCTTACTGAAGTCTACATAAAGCCTTAACGGTATAACGGCAGTGCATTTAGAAGAATTCCGTATTTTTTTAATTTTATATTTAGGTATAAATTCGATTTTCTTGTATATACACATTTAGCAATCGATATCGAAATGCTTCAAATCAATAGTTTAACATATTTAAGTTAATTAACCTTCTTTAACGTATAGAAGTTGATAAAGAGCCATGGCGGCATAACGACAGTACATTTGGAAGAATTCCGTAGTCTTATATTTAGGTATGAATTCGATTTTCTTGTATATACATATTTGGCAAGCGATATCGAAATGCTTCAAATCATTAGTTTAACATATTAAGTTAATTAACCTTCTTTAACGTATTGAAGTTGATATAAAGCCATAACGGCAGTGCATTTGGAAGAATTACGTAATCTTATATTTAGGTATGAATTCGATTTTCTTTTACATACACATTTAGCTATCGATATCGAAATGCTTCAAATCATTAGTTTAACATATTAAGTTAATAAACATATATTAGCTTACTGAAGTCTACATAAAGCCTTAACGGTATAACGGCAGTGCATTAAGAAGAATTCCGTAATGTTATAATTTTATATTTAGGTGTAAAGTCTATTTTCTTGTATTTACTCATTTAGCAGTCGATATCGAAATGCTTCAAATAACTGGTTTAACATATTTAAGTTAATTAACCTTCTTTAACGAACTGAAGTTAATATAAAGCCATAACGGCAGTGCATTTAGAAGAATTACGTTATCTTATATTTAGGTATGAATTCGATTTTCTTGTATATACACATTTAGCAATCGATATCGAAATGCTTCGTATCAGAAGTTTAACATATTTAAGTTAATAAAGCTTCTTTAACGCCTGAAGTTAACATAAAGCCATGGCGCCATAACGGCAGTGCATTTGGAAGAATTACGTAATCTTATATTTAGGTATGAATTCGATTTTCTTTTACATACACATTTAGCTATCGATATTGAAATGCTTCAAATCATTAGTTTAACATATTAAGTTAATAAACATATTTTAGCTTACTGAAGTCTACATAAAGCCTTAACGGTATAACGGCAGTGCATTAAGAAGAATTCCGTAATGTTATAATTTTATATTTAGGTGTAAAGTAGATTTTCTTGTATTTACTCATTTAGCAGTCGATATCGAAATGCTTCAAATAACTAGTTTAACATATTTAAGTTAATTAACCTTCTTTAACGAACCGAAGTTAATATAAAGCCATAACGGCAGTGCATTTAGAAGAATTACGTCATCTTATATTTAGGTATAAAATCGATTTTCTTGTATATACACATTTAGCAATCGATATCTAAATGCTTTAGCTTTCATAACTGCCGTGCACGCAGAAGAATTCCGTAATCTTATATTTAGGTATGTAGTCGATTTTCTTGGATTTGCATATTTAGCAATCGATATCGAAAATCTTCAAATAACTGGTTTAGCATATTTAGGTTAATTAACCTTCTTTATCTTACTGAAGTTTAAATAAAGCCATAACGGCATAACGGCAGTATATTTGAGTGAATTCCGTAATCTTTTATTTAGGTATAAAATCGATTTTCTTGTATATACACATTTAGCAATCGATATCGAAATGCTTCAAAAACCCCAATTTAAAGGTTTTAAAACCTTTTTATTTTTAAAAAAAATTTTTTAACCTTCTTTAAACCCGTTTTTTTTTTTTGAAAGTTGATACAAAGCCATGGAGGCATAACGACAGTAGGATTGGAAGAATTCCGTAATCTTAAATTTAGGTACAAAGTCGATTTTCTTTTATATACACGTTTAGATATCCATATCGAAATGCTTGAAATCATTAGTTTAACATATTAAGTTAATAAACATTTTTTAGCTTACTGAAGTCTACATAAAGCCTTAACGGTATAACGGCAGTGCATTTAGAAGAATTCCGTAATGTTATAATTTTATATTTAGGTATAAATTCGATTTTCTTGTATATACACATTTAGCAAGCGATATCGAAATGCTTCAAATCATTAGTTTAACATATTTAAGTTAATTAACCTTCTTTATTGTATTGAAGTTGATAAAGAGCCTTGCCGGCATAACGACAGTACATTTGGAAGAATTCCTTAGTCTTATATTTAGGTATAAAGTTGATTTTCTTGTATATATGCATTAGGCAATCGATATCGAAATGCTTCAAATAACTGGTTTAACATATTTAAGTTAATAAACCTTCTTTAACGAACTGAAGTTAATAAAAGCCATAACGGCATAACGGCAGTGCGTTTGGAAGAATTCCGTAATCTTATATTTAGGCATAAAGTCGATTTTCTTGTACATACATAGTTTGCAATCGATATCGAAATGATTCAAATCATTAGTTTAACATATGTCATCACCATATTTGTCACAATTGGCATCTCTGCAATTTATTAGAATACACATTCATTTTTATTTGTTCCACTATATATATTCATTCATTCATTTTTACTTTTAAGTTCATTTTAACATGTAAGCATCAGTCGCATTTTGAATGTAATAAAGAACGGTCATCTGACTCTGTCTTGAAGGACAGACTTCAGAAGTGGGATGGACTTAAATAATTCAACGGTAGTGCAACTGAAAGAATCGTTAAAAAGGTTAAAATTAAAGACCAGCGGGACAAAAGCCGAATTAATAAGCCGATTCCAAGACGTCAATACAGATTTGCTGAAGCAGGTTATGGCGTCAGGTGAATCATGTGGCGCAGAGTTAGCGCAGGGAAGTGGTGAAAATCAGGAGGAGAATGACGGGTCATCATTGAACAACGATCGGGTAAGGACGAGTTGGAGGTGCAGGTTAGTGCGTTATGTGGGGCAGTGGAAATGCTAACTGCACAACTGCATACCCTACGTTCAACAGGGCCGGACATTCGGGAAACAGTGCTCCCAGTTACCCGAGCGCCGATAGAAACGTCGTCAGCATCATTTGCGTCGCAAGGAGAACGCAATTTATTTGCGCAGCCGTATGTATATACACAGTCGCACGCATATATACAACCGTCGTCATATCTGTATATGTATGAGCGGTCACGGGTAACAACGCAGCCAAGTACGCAGCAACCACCTACGTCGTGGCATCCGAATCAATCGTTCATCATGCAACAACCAGTAATTGCGACACAAGAAATTAATACGTCAAATGCGCACTTGCTAACTACGCCACAAACAGAAATGCACACAGAACATAGAGAACGATCAGCGCCTTGGTTCGCTGAAACATGCACGAGAGCGGGAGAGAGAGACCAAGCAACAAGAAGCAGATGTTATACACCAAGTGAAATAGCAGCGATTCTGCCTGAGTTCAACCCCATTGACAACACGTACACGTCTATACAATTTATAGAGAGAGTTGAACAATTGAGAGCAGCATATCATTGGGAAGACAATTTCGTCATATTTGCCGTTCTTAGTAGGCTGCGGGGAGTGGCTAAGCGATGGGCTGATGCACAGCCAGTTTATCGTGAGTGGAGTGATTTTGTAATTTCTTTTTTGTCAGATTTTCCGTGCGTTAGAAATTCTGCAGACACAAATATAAGAATGATGAATACGAAAAGGAGTAAGGGTGAGAAAATTGATGAATTTTATTATAAAATGCTAGCAATAGGCAGACGAGATAATAATGACGATATGTCTATTATACGATATATTATTAATAGATTAATGGACGATAATTTGAGTAGGGTTTTAAGTGCAATGAAATTTAATAAGTGTTCTGATTTATTACAATCGCTGTTGAGTATACCACCGAGCGGGGAGAATAAATTTAAGCTAAACGAATTTCACTACAAACAACAGCAAACGCCAGAAGTGGCAAGTAGGGTAAGCAAGAGTGTAAATGGCCCTATATGTTTTAATTGTCAGGAAAGAGGGAATATTGCAAGGAATTGTGTGAAGCCTCGGAAAAAGAGAGAGGTTAAACAGAATGGGCGAGTGCATCGAATAAAAGATAGTAAAAGTGGGGAAAGTACTAAAAGAGTAGAAGTTGAAGAAAACGATATGTCAGTGAATAAAATAGAAATAGAAAGAAATCAGTGCAAAGAGTTGTACATGGACATTGAAATTTTTGGCAACGAAAATGTAAGGTGCAAGGCACTAATTGATTCAGGCAGTAGCAGATCACTGGTTAGGAAATCAATAGCAACAAAGTGTGGTTTGTGTATCGCTGAGTGCGATGAAAGATTAATTGGTTTTGGAGGTAGTCAGATTACCTGCCACGGAAAAATGTTAGCGCATATTAGAATGAATAAAGCTACACGATCTGTCGAAATATGGGTAGTAGACGACTCAGTGATGACTTACGAAGCAATTGTTGGTATTGATGTCCTATCCAAAGGCACTGTAGTGATTGAAGAAGGCATGTGCACAATCATGCAAATTAAAAGGGATGTCTTAGATATAGGTGCTGAGTTCAGGGTAGGGATAGAGCAAAAATTAGTTGAAATGGTGAATATATATGCGAATTGTTTCGGTGAAAAGTTACCTGAACTGGGTACATCAAAGCGATTCAGAATGAATATCAAATTAACATCACCGAAACCAATTTATAAGAAACCATATAGTATTCCAATACCTAAACAGCGTGTTGTTGAGGAAATCGTAGATGAGTTAATGCAATTGGGTATTGTGCGTAGATCTGAATCCACATATGCATCATCAGTAGTTATGGTGCGTAAGAAAAATGGGGAGGATAGGTTGTGCGTCGATTTCCGTGAGGTAAATGCTGTAACTGAAAAACAACCGTGGTTGATGCCGACAGTTGATGGCGTTTTGGCGACACTGTCCGGTAAAAAGTTTTTCACCACGTTGGATTTAATGTCTGGCTACTACCAGATTGAGTTAGAGGAAGACGCAAAACCGTTTACCGCCTTTGTAACGCACAATGGCCATTATGAATTTAATAGAATGCCATTTGGTTTGCGGAACGCTCCGTGTACATTCCAAAAAATGATGACTCAGCTGATTGCACCGCTGAATAAAGCAGTTGTAAGCTATGTGGATGAGGTGATTATAGCTAGTGATCGGAAGAAGAAAATTTATTTTACTTAGAAGAGTTTTTAAAAATCGTTCAGAAGGAAGGGTTAACGCTAAGATTATCAAAGTGTTCATTCATGAAAAATGAGGTTACTTTCCTAGGGCATCAGGTAGATAAAAATGGTATTAGACCGGGTATTGTTAAGACATCGGCGATTGAACATTTTCCAACGCCGCGAAATCAGGTAGAAGTTAGAAGGTTTTTAGGGTTGACAGGGTTTTTCCGGAAGTTTGTTCCCGAATATGCATTGATCGCTAAGCCTCTCACCCAGCTTACGAAGAAGGACGCAAGTTTCGTTTGGGACTCCACATGTGAAGAGTCATTCCAGCGTTTAATCGAGTTGATAAGTAAAGCCCCAATTTTGACAATCTACGACATCACGAAGGACCATGAGCTCCATGCAGACGCATCAAGTATGGGTATAGCCGCTATTCTTATGCAACGAGATGAGAGTGGATTGAAGCCAATTGCATATTATAGTAGGGCATGTACGCAACAGGAAAAGAATTGGCATGCATATGAGCTGGAAGTGCTCGCTGTGGTTGAGGCATGTGAACGCTTCAGAATGTTCTTACTCGGTAAACGTTTTACAATCGTAACAGATTGTCAGGCGATGACGACTGCAAAGATGTCAAAACCTAGGATTCCGAAAGTAGCGCGTTGGCTACTACGATTGTTGGAATACGACTATAACATAATACATCGGGCAGGGTCAACGATGAGTCACGTTGATGCTCTAAGTCGTGCACCAATAAGAGGGGACGAACAGTTAGAAGACGTATCCAGTAAGATTTTGACGCTGACAATTGAGGATTGGGTTTGCACCATGCAGAGGCAAGATAACAAGCTGAATGAAATTATACGCGTAATCGAGGATAAAGACGCTGGCAATCAACGCAGTGACATAAGGAAAAGTTTCTGTTTGAAGAATCACCGGTTATTCCGCTTAGTTAAGAATGGGAGTAATTTGTTAGTTGTTCCAAAAGGCATGCGATGGCGGATACTTAAACTCTGTCATGACGATGTGGGTCATCCCGGTGTCGACGGTACTTTAAAAAGGATCATGCAACATTTTTGGTTTCCGCGCATGAGGAACTTTACAAAGGGCTTTGTCAAGTCGTGCATTGAGTGCTGTTACAGTCGCGAACCGATTCGCAAGGAATGCGAGCTCTATGGCATGGAGGTTCCAAAATTACCATTTCACACTTTACACTTGGATCATCTTGGGCCTTTTGTGAAAAGTCGACGTGGTTATGAGTACGTTCTTGTCATCGTGGAAGCACTCACGAGGTATTCAGTAGTTGTCCCAACTAGATCTACAAAAACCAAACCGGTCGTAGATGCATTGAATGATTTGACTCTATTCTTTGGCTTACCGCGACGAATTGTAACAGACAGAGGTACCGCATTTACGTCCGCAGCATTTGGTAACTATTGCGAGGCATACAAGATACAACATATTAAGGTAGCTGCGCGTACACCACGTTCGAATGGTTTGGCAGAAAGGGTTAATCAAGCAGTATTTTCATTTTTGAGAGCATCGACCAGTGAGGCGAAAGATTGGGATACACATGTTCGTATGCTGCAATGGTCCTTAAATACTAAGGTGAACGCGACAACAAAGTTTGAACCGATTGATTTGGGATTTGGTATATGACTTTCCCCTACGCGATTTAAGTGGTAACTTGATACTAGCAGCCATCCAGAATGAAGAAGAACATCTCCAAATGAATGGTCGACGAAGTGAAGCTATACGAAACATTAAATTGGCACGAGTTAAGTGGAAGGCCAAGTTTGATGCACGTCATTCCAAACCAGTACGATACGAAGAGAGAGCGCTTGTGCTGGTCGAAGCTCCTCCTCCAAACACGGGCGAGTCGAAGAAGTTACACCCGAAGTACAAAGGTCCCTACGTGGTTAAGAAAGTATTGAGGTTCGATCGTTACGTCGTTGAAGATATCGAAGGTATGCAGCGAACACAACGTCACTACAGTCAAATTGCAACATCCGACAAGATGAAACCGTGGTGTGCCTTGTTTCCAGATATAGACGATGATGATTATCCTGAAGATACTATTAATGACGAATAACTCGGGACGAGTTAATGTCAGGAGATGCCGAGCTGTCATCACCATATTTGTCACTATTGGCATCTCTGCAATTTATTAGAATACACATTTATTTTTATTTGTTCCACTATATATATTCATTCATTCATTTTTACTTTTAAGTTCATTTTAACATGTAAGCATCAGTCGCATTTTGAATGTAATAAAGAACGGTCATCTGACTCTGTCTTGAAGGACACATATTTAAGTTAATTAACCTTCTTTATCTTACTGAAGTTTACATAAAGCCATAACGGCATAACGGCAGTATATTTATATGAATTCCGTTATCTTATATTTAGGTATAAAGTTGATTTTGTTGTACATACACATTTAGCAATCGATATCGAAATGCTTCAAATCATTAGTTTAACATATTTAAGTTACTTAACCCTCTTTTTCTTACTGAAGTCTGCAAAAGCCTTAACGGCATAACGGCAGTGCATTTAGAAGAATTACATAATCTTATATTTAGGTATAAAGTCGATTTTCTTGTATATACTCATTTAGCAATCGATATCGAAATGCTTCAAATCATTAAATTAACATATTTAAGTTAATTAACCTTCTTTAACGTACTGAAGTTGATATAAAGCCATGGCGGCATAACGACAGCACATTTGGAAAAATTCGGTAATCTTATATTTAGGTATAAAGTCGATTTTCTTGTATTAACATATTTAGCAATCGATATCGAAATGCTTCAAATCATTAGTTTAACATATTTAAGTTAATTAACCCTCTTTTTCATACTGAAGTCTACAAAAGCCTTAACGGCATAACGTCAGTGCATTAAGAAGAATTACGTAATCTTATATTTAGGTATAAAGTCGATTTTCTTGTATATACTCATTTAGCAATCGATATCGAAATGCTTCAAATCATTATTTTAACATATTTAAGTTAATAAGGCTTCTTGAACGCACTGAAGTTAACATAAAGCCATGGCGGTATAACTGAGGTGTATGTAGAAGAATTCCGTAATCTTATGTTTAGGTATAAATTCGATTTTGTTGTATATACACATTTAGCTATCGATATCGAAATGCTTCAAATCATCAGTTTAACATATTAAGTTAATAAACATTTTTAAGCTTAACGAGGTCTACATGAAGCCTTATCGGTATAACGGCAGTGCATTTAGAAGAAATCCGTAATGTTATAATTTTATATTTAGGTATAAAGTCGATTTTGTTGTATTTACACATTTAGCAGTCGATATCGAAATGCTTCAAACCATTAGTTTAACATATTTAAAAAAATTAACCTTCTTTAACGTATTGTAGATGATACAAACCATGGCGACATAACGACAGTATATTTGGAAGAATTCCGTAATCTTATATTTAGGTATATGTAAAGTCGATTTTCTTGTATATACACATAGAGCAAGCGATATCGAAATGCTTCAAATCATTAGTTTAATATATTTAAGTTAATTAACCCTCTTTTTCATACTGAAGTCTACATAAAGCCTTAACGGGATAACTGCTGTGCTTTTTGAAGAATTCCGTAATCTTATATTAAGGTATAAAGTCGATTTTCTTGTATTTACATATTTAGAAATCGATATCGAAATGCTTCAAATCACAAGTTTAACATATTTAAGTTAATTAACCATCTTTAACGTATTGAAGGTGAAATAAAGCCATGGCGGCATAACGACAGTAATTTGGAAGAATTCCGTAATCTTATATTTAAGTATAAAGCCGATTTGCTTGTATATATGCATTTAGAAATCGATATCGAAATGCTTCAAATCATTAGTTTAACATATTTAAGTTAACAAACCTTCTTTAAAGAACTGAAGTTGACATAAAGCCATGGCGGATTAACGGCAGTGCATTTGGAAGAATTCCGTTATCCTATGTTTAGGTATAAAGTCAAGTTTCTTGTACTAGCACATTTAGCAATCGATATCGAAATGCTCCAAATCATTAGTTTAACATATTTAAGTTAAATTACCTTCTTTAACGTATCGAAGGTGACATGAAGCCATGGCGGCATAACGGCAGTGCATGTAGAAGAATTCCGTAATTTTATTTTTAGGTATAAAATCTATTTGTTGTATAAACACATCGAGCAATCGATATCGAAATGCCTCAAATCATTAGTTTAACATATTTAAGTTAATAAACCTTCTTCAATGCACTGAAGTCTACATAAAGCCTTAAAGGGATAACTGCAGTGCATTTAGAAGAATTCCGTAATCTTATATTAAGGTATAAAGTCGATTTTCTTGTAGTTGCATATTTAGCAATCGATATCGAAATGCTTCAAATCATTAGTTTAACATATTTAATTTAAATTTAAAACCATCTTTAACGTATTGAAGGTGAAATAAAGCCATGGTGGCATAACGACAGTAATTTGGAAGAATTCCGTAATCTTATATTTAGGTATAAAGCCGATTTGCTCGTATATATGCATTTAGAAATCGATATCGAAATGCTTCAAATCATTAGTTTAACATATTTAAGTTAACAAACTTTCTTTAAAGAACTGAAGTTGACATAAAGCCATGGCGGATTAACGGCAGTGCATTTGGAAGAATTCCGTTATCCTATGTTTAGGTATAAAGTCAAGTTTCTTGTATTAGCACATTTAGCAATCGATATCGAAATGCTTCAAATCATTAGTTTAACATATTTAAGTTAAATTACCTTCTTTAACCTAGCGAAGGTGACATGAAGCCATGGCGGCATAACGGCAGTGCATGTAGAAGAATTCCGTAATTTTATATTTAGGTATAAAATGTATTTGTTGTATAAACACATCGTGCAATCGATATCGAAATGCTTCAAATCGTTAGTTTAACATATTTAAGTTAATTAACCCTATTTATCTTCCTGAAGTCTACATCAAGCCTTAACGGCATAACGGCAGTGCATTTAGAAGAATAACGTAATCTTATATTTAGGTATAATCTTATATTTAGATATAAAGTCGATATATATATCGAAATGTTTCAAATCATTATTTTAACATATCTAAGTAATAAGCCTTCTTTAACGCACTGAAGTTAACATAAAGCCATGGCGGTATAACGGCAGTGCATGTAGAAGAATTCCGTAATCTTATGTTTAGGTATAAACTCGATTTTGTTGAATATACACATTTAGCAATCGATATCGAGATGCTTCAACTCATTAGTTTAACATATTTAAGTTAATAAACTTTCTTCGAAGAACTGAAGTTGGCATAAAATCATGGCCGCATAACGGCAGTGCATTAAGAAGTATTCCGTTATCTTATATTTAGGTATAAAGTCGACTTTCTTGTATATACACATTTAGTAATCGATATCGAAATGCTTCAAATCATTAGCTTAACATATTAAAGTTAATAAACCTTCTTTAACGCACTGAAGTCTACATAAGCCTTAACGCCTTAGCAATCGATATCGAAATGCTTCAAATCATTAGTTTTACATTTTTATGTTATTTATAGTAAACTTTCTCTAACGCACTGAAGTTTACATAAAGCCCTAACGGTATAACTGCAGTGCATTTAAAAGAATTCCGTAATCTTATATTTAGGTACAAGGTCGATTTTCTTGTATTTACATATTTAGCAATCGAAATCGAAATGCTTCGAATCATAAGTTTAACATATTTAAGTTAATTATTCCCCTCTATCTTACTGAAGTCTACATAAAGCCTTAACGGCATAACGGCAGTGCGTTTAGAAGAATTCCATTATCTTATATTTAGGTATAAATTCGATTTTCTTGTATATACACATTTAGCAAGCGATATCGAAATGTTTCAAATCATTAGTTTAACATATTTAAGTTAGTTAACCTTCTTTAACATATTGAAGTTGACATAAAGCCATGGCGGCATAACGGCAGTGCATGTAGAAGAATTCCGTAATCTTATATTCAGGTATAAAGTCGATTTTCTTGTATATACACATTTAGCAATCGATATCGAAATGCTTCAAATCATTAGTTTAACATATTAAGTTAATAAACATTTTTTAGCTTAATGAGGTCTACATAAAGCCTTAACGGTATAATGGCAATGCATTTAGAAGAATTATGTTATCTTATATTTAGGTATAAATTCCATTTTCTTGTATATACACATTTAACAATCGATATCGAAATGCTTCAAATCATTAGTTTAACATAGTTAAGTTAATAAACCTTCCTTAGCGCACTAAAGTCTACATAAGGCCCTAAAAACCATTAGTTTAACATATTGAAAATAATTAACCTTCTTTAACGTATTGTAGTTGATACAAGCTATGGCGGCATAACGACAGTACATTTGGAAGAATTCCGTAATCTTATATTTAGGTATATGTAAAGTCGATTTTCTTGTATATACACATTTAGTAATCGATATCGAAATGCTTCAAATCATTAGTTTAACATACTAAAGTTAATAAACCTTCTTTAACGCACTGAAGTCTACATAAAGCCTTAAAGGGATAACTGCAGTGCATTTAGAAGAATTCCGTAATCTTATATTAAGGTATAAAGTCGATTTTCTTGTAGTTGCATATTCAGCAATCGATGTCGAAATGCTTCAAATCATTAGTTTAACATATTTAAGTTAATTAACCATCTTTAACGTATTGAAGGTGAAATAAAGCCATGGTGGCATAACGACAGTAATTTGGAAGAATTCCGTAATCTTATATTTAGGTATAAAGCCGATTTGCTCGTATATATGCATTTAGAAATCGATATCGAAATGCTTCAAATCATTAGTTTAACATATTTAAGTTAACAAACTTTCTTTAAAGAACTGAAGTTGACATAAAGCCATGGCGGATTAACGGCAGTGCATTTGGAAGAATTCCGTTATCCTATGTTTAGGTATAAAGTCGATTTTGTTGTACATACACATTTAGCAATCGATATCGAAATGCTTCAAATCATTAGTTTAATATATTTAAGTTAAATTACCTTCTTTAACCTAGCGAAGGTGACATGAAGCCATGGCGGCATAACGGCAGTGCATGTAGAAGAATTCCGTAATTTTATATTTAGGTATAAAATGTATTTGTTGTATAAACACATCGTGCAATCGATATCGAAATGCTTCAAATCGTTAGTTTAACATATTTAAGTTAATTAACCCTATTTATCTTCCTGAAGTCTATATCAAGCCTTAACGGCATAACGGCAGTGCATTTAGAAGAATAACGTAATCTTATATTTAGGTATAATCTTATATTTAGATATAAAGTCGATATATATGTATATCGAAATGTTTCAAATCATTATTTTAACATATTTAAGTTAATAAGCCTTCTTTAACGCATTGAAGTTAACAAAAACCCATGGCGGTATAACGGCAGTGCATGTAGAAGAATTCCGTAATCTTATGTTTAGGTATAAATTCGATTTTGTTGTATATACACATTTAGCAAGCGATATCGAAATGTTTCAAATCATTAGTTTAACGTATTTAAGTTAGTTAACCTTCTTTAACATATTGAAGTTGATATAAAGCCATGGCGACATAACGGCAGTGCATGTAGAAGAATTCCGTAATCTTATATTCAGGTATAAAGCCGATTTTCTTGTATATACACATTTAGCTATCGATATCGAAATGCTTCAAATCATTAGTTTAACATATTAAGTTAATAAACATTTTTTAGCTTACTGAAGTCTACATAAAGCCATAACGGCATAACGGCAGTGCGTTTGGAAGAATTCCGTAATCTTATATTTAGGCATAAAGTCGATTTTCTTGTACATACACAGTTTGCAATCGATATCGAAATGATTCAAATCATTAGTTTAACATATGTCATCACCATATTTGTCACAATTGGCATCTCTGCAATTTATTAGAATACACATTCATTTTTATTTGTTCCACTATATATATTCATTCATTCATTTTTACTTTTAAGTTCATTTTAACATGTAAGCATCAGTCGCATTTTGAATGTAATAAAGAACGGTCATCTGACTCTGTCTTGAAGGACAGACTTCAGAAGTGGGATGGACTTAAATAATTCAACGGTAGTGCAACTGAAAGAAGCGTTAAAAAGGTTAAATTTAAAGACCAGCGGGACAAAAGCCGAATTAATAAGCCGATTCCAAGACGTCAATACAGATTTGCTGAAGCAGGTTATGGCGTCAGGTGAATCATGTGGCGCAGAGTTAGCGCAGGGAAGTGGTGAAAATCAGGAGGAGAATGACGGGCCATCATTGAACAACGATCGGGTAAGGACGCAGTTGGAGGTGCAGGTTAGTGCGTTATGTGGGGCAGTGGAAATGCTAACTGCACAACTGCATACCCTACGTTCAACAGGGCCGGACATTCGGGAAACAGTGCTCCCAGTTACCCGAGCGCCGATAGAAACGTCGTCAGCATCATTTGCGTCGCAAGGAGAACGCAATTTATTTGCGCAGCCGTATGTATATACACAGTCGCACGCATATATACAACCGTCGTCATATCTGTATGTGTATGAGCGGTCACGGGTAACAACGCAGCCAAGTACGCAGCAACCACCTACGTCGTGGCATCCGAATCAATCGTTCATCATGCAACAACCAGTAATTGCGACACAAGAAATTAATACGTCAAATGCGCACTTGCTAACTACGCCACAAACAGAAATGCATACAGAACATAGAGAACGATCAGCGCCTTGGTTCGCTGAAACATGCACGAGAGCGGGAGAGAGAGACCAAGCAACAAGAAGCAGATGTTATACACCAAGTGAAATAGCAGCGATTCTGCCTGAGTTCAACCCCATTGACAACACGTACACGTCTATACAATTTATAGAGAGAGTTGAACAATTGAGAGCAGCATATCATTGGGAAGACACTTTCGTCATATTTGCCGTTCTTAGTAGGCTGCGGGGAGTGGCTAAGCGATGGGCTGATGCACAGCCAGTTTATCGTGAGTGGAGTGATTTTGTAATTTCTTTTTTGTCAGATTTTCCGTGCGTTAGAAATTCTGCAGACACCCATATAAGAATGATGAATACGAAAAGGAGTAAGGGTGAGAAAATTGATGAATTTTATTATAAAATGCTAGCAATAGGCAGACGAGATAATAATGACGATATGTCTATTATACGATATATTATTAATAGATTAATGGACGATAATTTGAGTAGGGTTTTAAGTGCAATGAAATTTAATAAGTGTTCTGATTTATTACAATCGCTGTTGAGTATACCACCGAGCGGGGAGAATAAATTTAAGCTAAACGAATTTCACTACAAACAACAGCAAACGCCAGAAGTGGCAAGTAGGGTAAGCAAGAGTGTAAATGGCCCTATATGTTTTAATTGTCAGGAAAGAGGGAATATTGCAAGGAATTGTGTGAAGCCTCGGAAAAAGAGAGAGGTTAAACAGAATGGGCGAGTGCATCGAATAAAAGATAGTGAAAGTGGGGAAAGTACTAAAAGAGTAGAAGTTGAAGAAAACGATATGTCAGTGAATAAAATAGAAATAGAAAGATATCAGTGCAAAGAGTTGTGCATGGACATTGAAATTTTTGGCAACGAAAATGTAAGGTGCAAGGCACTAATTGATTCAGGCAGTAGCAGATCACTGGTTAGGAAATCAATAGCAACAAAGTGTGGTTTGTGTATCGCTGAGTGCGATGAAAGATTAATTGGTTTTGGAGGTAGTCAGATTACCTGCCACGGAAAAATGTTAGCGCAAATTAGAATGAATAAAGCTACACGATCTGTCGAATTATGGGTAATAGACGACTCAGTGATGACTTACGAAGCAATTGTTGGTATTGATGTCCTATCCAAAGGCACTGTAGTGATTGAAGAAGGCATGTGCACAATCATGCAAATTAAAAGGGATGTCTTAGATATAGGTGCTGAGTTCAGGGTAGGGATAGAGCAAAAATTAGTTGAAATGGTGAATATATATGCGAATTGTTTCGGTGAAAAGTTACCTGAACTGGGTACATCAAAGCGATTCAGAATGAATATCAAATTAACATCACCTAAACCAATTTATAAGAAACCATATAGTATTCCAATACCTAAACAGCGTGTTGTTGAGGAAATCGTAGATGAGTTAATGCAATTGGGTATTGTGCGTAGATCTGAATCCACATATGCATCACCAGTAGTTATGGTGCGTAAGAAAAATGGGGAGGATAGGTTGTGCGTCGATTTCCGTGAGGTAAATGCTGTAACTGAAAAACAACCGTGGTTGATGCCGACAGTTGATGGCGTTTTGGCGACACTGTCCGGTAAAAAGTTTTTCACCACGTTGGATTTAATGTCTGGCTACTACCAGATTGAGTTAGAATTTAATAATTAATTTATGAATTTAATAGAATGCCATTTGGTTTGCGGAACGCTCCGTGTACATTCCAAAAAATGATGACTCAGCTGATTGCACCGCTGAATAAAGCAGTTGTAAGCTATGTGGATGAGGTGATTATAGCTAGTGATGCGGAAGAAGAAAATTTATTTTACTTAGAAGAGTTTTTAAAAATCGTTCAGAAGGAAGGGTTAACGCTAAGATTATCAAAGTGTTCATTCATGAAAAATGAGGTTACTTTCCTAGGGCATCAGGTAGATAAAAATGGTATTAGACCGGGTATTGTTAAGACATCGGCGATTGAACATTTTCCAACGCCGCGAAATCAGGTAGAAGTTAGAAGGTTTTTAGGGTTGACAGGGTTTTTCCGGAAGTTTGTTCCCGAATATGCATTGATCGCTAAGCCTCTCACCCAGCTTACGAAGAAGGACGCAAGTTTCGTTTGGGACTCCACATGTGAAGAGTCATTCCAGCGTTTAATCGAGTTGATAAGTAAAGCCCCAATTTTGACAATCTACGACATCACGAAGGACCATGAGCTCCATGCAGACGCATCAAGTATGGGTATAGCCGCTATTCTTATGCAACGAGATGAGAGTGGATTGAAGCCAATTGCATATTATAGTAGGGCATGTACGCAACAGGAAAAGAATTGGCATGCATATGAGCTGGAAGTGCTCGCTGTGGTTGAGGCATGTGAACGCTTCAGAATGTTCTTACTCGGTAAACGTTTTACAATCGTAACAGATTGTCAGGCGATGACGACTGCAAAGATGTCAAAACCTAGGATTCCGAAAGTAGCGCGTTGGCTACTACGATTGTTGGAATACGACTATAACATAATACATCGGGCAGGGTCAACGATGAGTCACGTTGATGCTCTAAGTCGTGCACCAATAAGAGGGGACGAACAGTTAGAAGACGTATCCAGTAAGATTTTGACGCTGACAATTGAGGATTGGGTTTGCACCATGCAGAGGCAAGATAACAAGCTGAATGAAATTATACGCGTAATCGAGGATAAAGACGCTGGCAATCAACGCAGTGACATAAGGAAAAGTTTCTGTTTGAAGAATCACCGGTTATTCCGCTTAGTTAAGAATGGGAGTAATTTGTTAGTTGTTCCAAAAGGCATGCGATGGCGGATACTTAAACTCTGTCATGACGATGTGGGTCATCCCGGTGTCGACGGTACTTTAAAAAGGATCATGCAACATTTTTGGTTTCCGCGCATGAGGAACTTTACAAAGGGCTTTGTCAAGTCGTGCATTGAGTGCTGTTACAGTCGCGAACCGATTCGCAAGGAATGCGAGCTCTATGGCATGGAGGTTCCAAAATTACCATTTCACACTTTACACTTGGATCATCTTGGGCCTTTTGTGAAAAGTCGACGTGGTTATGAGTACGTTCTTGTCATCGTGGACGCACTCACGAGGTATTCAGTAGTTGTCCCAACTAGATCTACAAAAACCAAACCGGTCGTAGATGCATTGAATGATTTGACTCTATTCTTTGGCTTACCGCGACGAATTGTAACAGACAGAGGTACCGCATTTACGTCCGCAGCATTTGGTAACTATTGCGAGGCATACAAGATACAACATATTAAGGTAGCTGCGCGTACACCACGTTCGAATGGTTTG
Source organism: Bactrocera correcta (assembly GCA_027475135.1). Lineage (NCBI taxonomy): Eukaryota > Metazoa > Arthropoda > Insecta > Diptera > Tephritidae > Bactrocera > Bactrocera correcta. The sequence continues at coordinate 67,592 of JAPZAG010000161.1, read as the reverse complement.
ACAGAAAGGGTTAATCAAGCAGTATTTTCATTTTTGAGAGCATCGACCAGTGAGGCGAAAGATTGGGATACACATGTTCGTATGCTGCAATGGTCCTTAAATACTAAGGTGAACGCGACAACAAAGTTTGCACCGATTGATTTGGTATATGACTTTCCCCTACGCGATTTAAGTGGTAACTTGATACTAGCAGCCATCCAGAATGAAGAAGAACATCTCCAAATGAATGGTCGACGAAGTGAAGCTATACGAAACATTAAATTGGCACGAGTTAAGTGGAAGGCCAAGTTTGATGCACGTCATTCCAAACCAGTACGATACGAAGAGGGAGCGCTTGTGCTGGTCGAAGCTCCTCCTCCAAACACGGGCGAGTCGAAGAAGTTACACCCGAAGTACAAAGGTCCCTACGTGGTTAAGAAAGTATTGAGGTTCGATCGTTACGTCGTTGAAGATATCGAAGGTATGCAGCGAACACAACGTCACTACAGTCAAATTGCAACATCCGACAAGATGAAACCGTGGTGTGCCTTGTTTCCAGATATAGACGATGATGATTATCCTGAAGATACTATTAATGACGAATAACTCGGGACGAGTTAATGTCAGGAGATGCCGAGCTGTCATCACCATATTTGTCACTATTGGCATCTCTGCAATTTATTAGAATACACATTTATTTTTATTTGTTCCACTATATATATTCATTCATTCATTTTTACTTTTAAGTTCATTTTAACATGTAAGCATCAGTCGCATTTTGAATGTAATAAAGAACGGTCATCTGACTCTGTCTTGAAGGACACATATTTAAGTTAATTAACCTTCTTTATCTTACTGAAGTTTACATAAAGCCATAACGGCATAACGGCAGTATATTTATATGAATTCCGTTATCTTATATTTAGGCATAAAGTTGATTTTGTTGTACATACACATTTAACAATCGATATCGAAATGCTTCAAATCATTAGTTTAACATATTTAAGTTACTTAACCCTCTTTTTCTTACTGAAGTCTGCAAAAGCCTTAACGGCATAACGGCAGTGCATTTAGAAGAATTACGTAATCTTATATTTAGGTAAGAATTCGATTTTCTTGTATATACTCATTTAGCAATCGATATCGAAATGCTTCAAATCATTAGTTTAACATATTTAAGTTAATAAACCTTCTTTAACGTATTGAAGGTGATACAAAGCCATGGCGGCATAACGACAGTATATTTGGGACAATTCCGTAATCTTATATTTAGGTATAAAGTCGATTTTCTTGTATATACACATTTAGCAATCGATATCGAAATGCTTCACATCATTAGTTTAACATATTAAGTTAATAAAAATTTTTAAGCTTAATGAGGTCTACATAAAGCCTTAACGGCATAACGGCAGTGCGTTTAGAAGAATTCCGTTATCTTATATATAGGGCAAAATTCGATTTTCTTTTATATACACATTTAGCAAGCTATATCGAAATGCTTCAAATCATTAAATTAACATATTTAAGTTAATTAACCTTCTTTAACGTATTGAAGTTGATATAAAGCCATGGCGGCATAACGGCAGTGCATTTAGAAGAATTACGTAATCTTATATTTAGGTAAGAATTCGATTTTCTTGTATATACTCATTTAGCAATCGATATCGAAATGCTTCAAATCATTAAATTAACATATTTAAGTTAATTAACCTTCTTTAACGTATTGAAGTTGATATAAAGCCATGGCGGCATAACGACAGCACATTTGGAAAAATTCCGTAATCTTATATTTAGGTATAAAGTCGATTTTCTTGTAATAACATATTTAGCAATCGATATCGAAATGCTTCAAATCATTAGTTTAACATATTTAAGTTAATTAACCATCTTTAACGTATTGAAGGTGAAATAAAGCCATGGCGGCATAACGACAGTAATTTGGAAGAATTCGGTAATCTTATATTTAGGTATAAAGTCGATTTTCTTGTATATATGCATTTAGAAATCGATATCAAAATGCTTCAAATCATTAGTTTAACATATCTAAGTTAACAAGCCTTCTTTAAAGAACTGAAGTTGACATAAAGCCATGGCGGATTAACGGCAGTGCATTTGGAAGAATTTTTCCGGGTTGATCTTTATAATTTAGGTATAAAGTTTAATATTTTCTTTTGTTAAATACCTTAACACATTTAGGGGTAAATCGATATCGGAAATGCTTCATAAATCATTAAAAAAATTTAACATATTTAAGTTAATTAACCTTCTTTAACTACTGAAGTTGACATAAAGCCATGGCGGCATAACGGCAGTGCATGTTTGGGAAAAATTCCGTAATCTTATATTTAGGTATAAAGTCGATTTTTTGTAAAAACACATTTAGCAATCGATATCGAAATGCTTCAAATCATTAGTTTAACATATTTAAGTTAATTAACCCTTCTTTTAATCGATAAAAATTTAAAGAAAAGGGTTTGACAAAAATTAGCCAATGTAACTGGCATAACGGGGCCAAGGTGGGAGTGGTAGAAGAATTCCCGTTATTTTTTTTTAATATTTAGGTATAAAGTCGAAATTTTTCTTTTTATAAAAACAAACATTTAGCAATCGATATCGAAATGCTTCAAATCATTAGTTTAACATATTTAAGTTAAATAAACCTTCTTCGTAACGGGACTTGGGAAGTTGGTAAACAAAAAAGAACAAAGGCGGCAAATTTTTTAAAGGCCAAAATTGGGATGGGGTTTTAGAAGAATTCCGTTATCTTTTATTTAGGTATAAAGTCGATATTCTTGTACATACACATATTTGCAATCGATATCGAAATGCTTCAAATCATTAGTTTAACATATTCAAGTTAATTAAAACCCTTTTTTAACCACTGAAGTTTACATAAAGCCATTTAAAGGTATAACGGCAGTGCATTTAAAAGAATTCCGTAATCTTATATTTAGGAATAAAGTCGATTTTTTGTATATACACATTTAGCAATCGATATCGAGATGGTTCAACTCATTAGTTTAACATATTTAAGTTAATATGCCTTCTTTAATGATCAGAAGTTTGCATATAGCCATGATGGCATAACGGCAGTGCATGTAGAAGAATTCCGTTATCTTATATTTAGGTATAAAGTCGATTTTCTTTTATATACACATTTAGCTATCGATATCGAAATGCTTCAAATCATTAGTTTAACATATTTAAGTTAACAAACCTTCTTTAACGAACTGAAGTTTACATAAAGCCATGCGGATTAACGGCAGTGCATTTGGAAGAATTCCGTTATCCTATGGTTAGGTATAAAGTCAAGTTTCTTGTACTAGCACATTTAGCAATCGATATCGAAATGCTTCAAATCATTAGTTTAACATATTTAAGTTAAATTACCTTCTTTAACCTACCGAAGGTGACATGAAGCCATGGCGGCATATCGGCAGTGCAGTTAGAAGAATTCCATTATCTTATATTTAGGTATAAAGTCGATTTTCTTGTATATACTCATTTAGCAATCGATATCGAAATGCTTCAAAATATTATTTTAACATATTTAAGTTAATTAACCCTCTTTTTCATACTGAAGTCTACAAAAGCCTTAACGGCATAACGGCAGTGCGTGTAGAAGAATTCCGTTATCTTTTATTTAGGTATAAAGTCGATATTGTTGTACATACACATATAGCAATCTATATCGAAATGCTTCAAATCATTAGTTTTACATATTCAAGTTATTTATAATAAACCTTCTTTAACGCACTGAAGTTTACATAAAGCCTTAACGGTATAACTGCAGTGCATTTAAAAGAATTCCGTAATCTAATATTTAGGTACAAAGTCGATTTTATTGTATTTACACATTTAGCAATCGATGTCGAAATGCTTCAAATCATTAGTTTAACATATTTAAGTTAATTATTCCCCTCTATCTTACTGAAGTCTACATAAAGCCTTAACGGCATAACGGCAGTGCATTTGGAAGAGTTCCGTAATCTTATATTTTGGTATAAAGTCGATTTTGTTCAATATACGCATTTAGCAAGCGATATCGAAATGTTTCAAATCATTAGTTTAACATATTTAAGTTAATAAAGCTTCTTTATCGCACTGAAGTCTACATAAAGCCTTAAGGGCGTAACGGCAGTGCATGTAGAAGAATTCCGTAATCTTATATTCAGGTATAAAGTCGATTTTCTTGTATATACACATTTAGCTATCGATATCGAAATGCTTCAAATCATTAGTTTAACATATTAAGTTAACAAACATTTTTTTAGCTTAATGAGGTCTACATAAAGCCTTAACGGTATAACGGCAGTGCATTTTGAAGAAATCCGTAATGTTATAATTTTATATTTAGGTATAAAGTCGATTTTGTTGTATTTACACATTTAGCAGTCGATATCGAAATGCTTCAAACCATAAGTTTAACATATTTAAAATAATTAACCTTCGTTAACGTATTGTAGTTGATACAAACCATGGCGGCATAACGACAGTACATTAGGAAGAATTCCGTAATCTTATATTTAGGTATATGTAAAGTCGATTTTCTTGTATATGCACATTTAGCAATCGATATCGAAATGCTTCAAATCATTAGTTTTACATTTTCAAGTTATTTATAATAAACCTTCTTTAACACACTGAAGTCTACGTAAAGCCTTAACAATATAACTGCAGTGCATTTAGAAGAATTCCGTAATCTTATATTAAGGTAAAAAGTCGATTTTCTTGTATTTACATATTTAGAAATCGATATCGAAATGCTCCAAATCATTAGTTTAACATATTTTAGTTAATTAACCATCCTTAACGTATTGAAGGTGAAATAAAGCCATGGCGGCGTAACGACAGTAATTTGGAAGAATTCCGTAATCTTATATGTAGGTATAAAGTCGATTTTTTTGTATATACACATTTAGTAATCGATATCGAAATGCTTCAAATCATTAGTTTAACATATTAAGTTAATAAAAATTTTTAAGCTTAATGAGGTCTACATAAAGCCTTAACGGCATAACGGCAGTGCGTTTAGAAGAATTCCGTTATCTTATATATAGGGAAAAATTCGATTTTCTTTTATATACACATTTAGCTATCGATATCGAAATGCTTCAAATCATTAGTTTAACATATTTAAGTTAATTAACTTTCTTCGAAGAACTGAAGTTGGCATCAAATCATGGCGGCATAACGGCAGTGCATGTAGAAGAATTCCGTTATCTTATATTTAAGTATAAAGTCGATTTTCTTGTAAATACACATTTAGCTATCGATATCGAAATGCTTCAAATCATTAGTTTAACATATTTAAGTTAACAAACCTTCTTTAACGAACTGAAGTTTACATAAAGCCATGGCGGATTAACGGCAGTGCATTTGGAAGAATTCCGTTATCCTATGTTTAGGTATAAAGTCAAGTTTCTTGTACTAGCACATTTAGCAATCGATATCGAAATGCTTCAAATCATTAGTTTAACATATTTAAGTTAAATTACCTTCTTTAACCTACCGAAGGTGACATGAAGCCATGGCGGCATATCGGCAGTGCAGTTAGAAGAATTCCATAATCTTATATTTAGGTATAAAGTCGATTTTCTTGTATATACTCATTTAGCAATCGATATCGAAATGCTTCAAAATATTATTTTAACATATTTAAGTTAATTAACCCTCTTTTTCATACTGAAGTCTACAAAAGCCTTAACGGCATAACGGCAGTGCGTGTAGAAGAATTCCGTTATCTTTTATTTAGGTATAAAGTCGATATTGTTGTACATACACATATAGCAATCTATATCGAAATGCTTCAAATCATTAGTTTTACATATTCAAGTTATTTATAATAAACCTTTTTTAACGCACTGAAGTTTACATAAAGCCTTAACGGTATAACTGCAGTGCATTTAAAAGAATTCCGTAATCTAATATTTAGGTACAAGGTCGATTTTATTGTATTTACACATTTAGCAATCGATGTCGAAATGCTTCAAATCATTAGTTTAACATATTTAAGTTAATTATTCCCCTCTATCTTACTGAAGTCTACATAAAGCCTTAAGGGCATAACGGCAGTGCGTTTAGAAGAATTCTGTTATCTTATATTTAGGCATAAACTCGATTTTCTTGTATATACACATTTAGCAAGCGATATCGAAATGTTTCAAATCATTAGTTTAACATATTTAAGTTATTTATTTATTTATTTATTTATAAAACGTGAAACAATAATACAATTACTTTTCCACGAAAAAAGGAGCACTGGCTGCCAGGACCTTCGGCTCGCTGATGTAAATATAAAATGTATAGTTATTGCTTAATTAAGTCTTAGGTGTAAAAGTTAATAAACGTTCTGTAGCTAATAGAAAAGTATTAAGAACAAAATAAATAATAAGTAATGGGAAGTTTATAAACATAATCATATTTGTGGTTTTAATCCTGTTTGTACTAAGAATGCTGATATTTTTGTTACGTTTTCGGAGGAACTCGTTTGTAACAGAGCAGACGGTATTTGGTCGTCGAAGATATTTTTTCTAATCGCTGCGTAATGTGGGCATTCGTCGAGTAAATGACAGGCTGTTAAAGCTAACGACGGGCAGTGTTGGCAAACTGGTGGACTAGAACGATTTAGGAGGTGCGCATGTGTGGCAATTGTGTGTCCTAGGCGTAATCGGATAAATGCTTTGATGTCGTTGCACCGGCAGCTGGAGGGATAGCTTGGTTTTATCCTGTTCGGGTTATACGCGGTATATTGGTGCTGGATAGATCTCCAAGTCTCCATATGTGAGCTATATTGGAGCTGCGATATACACTTATACAAGTCGTTTTTCATAATATAGTCAAAAGTTATTAGTGGTTCTTTTGCTGCGAGTTTAGCCCGTTCGTCTGCCAGATTGTTTCCTTTTATGCCTGCATGTCCTGGAACCCACATTAGTTTCAAGCGATTGTTGTTCTCGATTAATTTGCTCCGAATACAGGAAATTAAGTAGGACTTGTTGTTTGTATTTATTACCGAGTGTATGGTTGACTTGCTATCAGTGCAGATAACTGTTTTAAAACTAGATTTTTCGACGAAGATGATTGCGTTGAAGATAGCGACAGCTTCAGCTGTGAAAACCGAGGCGTAGCTGGGAAGTATTCCTGCTGTAATTGTTCTTCCCTCGGAGTCAACGACGGCGAATGTTGTGCTAATGTCGGTTTTTGAACCATCTGTAAAAACGAATTTCCATTCTGGGAGCAGTGGAGTTGTATATTCCGCGAAAAGGCGTTGAAATACTGTGGGGGAGGTACTACTTTTCCCGTATTTCTCCAAGTTTAGCATGAAACATGATTTGTTTATCATCCAAGGCGGAGAAGATACTTTTTGACGGAGAGAAGGGAATGTGATATCAAGCTCTCTGGCGTATTCGATGCAGAGGAATATTGACGACTTACGACCTGACTCTTTTTCCGTTGCAGCTCGGATAACACTGTTTCGTAAAGAATATTATTGTAACAAAGAAACAGCTTCGGTATGAGTTTTTTTAGGTTAAGTGTAAATCTTTCTTCGATTGTGGGTAGCCCCGCTTCCACAAGTATGAATTGTGTTGGCGATGTCGGAAAAGCGCGAAGACTTCTGCGCACAGCCATGTGGTATGGGGAATACAGTAACTTGATGACACTTTTCGCGCAGTTGCCATAGATGGGTAGGCCATAGTCTATCTTCGATAATATAAGAGCTCTGGTTACATTTATTAGTGTTGACGAGTTAATTAAGCAGTGTTTGGATGTTAAGTGTTTAATAATGTTAAGCCTGGCAGCCAGCTGCTTTCTTAAATACAAACAATGTTCTTTGAAAGTTAATTTTTTATCAAAAATTAAACCTAGAAACTTAAGTTTATTAGTATTTACAACTGGAATATTGTTATAAACGATGTGAAGTAATTACATTTGTGTTTGCGGCAAACATGGAAATTCTTACATTTGTTTAAAGATACGTTGGCTCCAGATGATTCGGACCATATACTTAAATCAGCTAATATATTAGTAAAATCTTGTTTAACAAGGTTAAGGTCATTTAGTTTAGAGACCAATAATAAATCATCAGCATAGTATATATAAAAAAAATTTTTATACTTATCAATTATGTGACAAACTTCATTGAATGCAGCAGTAAACAAAATGACAGATAGCGGGGAACCTTGGGGAATACCATTATGTAAAGAGAAATAATCCGAAAAGGTGTTATTTACTTTGGAAACAAATCTGCGAATAGTGAGAAAAGACTGGATGATTTTAAGTATTTTTCCACCAAGGTTCCATTTTACCAACTGACGTAAAACTACATGAGCTCCCACGCGGTCAAAGGCTTTCTCGAAGTCTATACTTAGCACGGAAAGGTGGTTTCTATTGGAAAGAGCAGTAGAAGCATAGCTTTCGAAGAGGAGCAAGGCATCAATGGTGCTATGCCCCTCTTTAAAAGCCACTTGATGCGGACTAATGGAGTTATTGTTTATGGCATACCACGAAATACGATGAGCTATAATTTTTTCGAAAAGTTTACCTAAACAGCTAAGCAGTGAAATGGGTCTGAAACCTGAAGCTTCTGTTGCAGGACTACTTGACTTAGGAATGGGGATAATAATAGCGTTTTTCCAGATTTGGGGGTAAATGCCTTTATTTAGAATGTTGTTGTATAACTTAATTAATCTGGCCATCAAACATGAAGGTAGATGTTGCAACATGGGGTACGATATTCTGTCGGCACCCGGGGTTTTGCCTGAGAAAGAGGATAGTGTAGCTTGTAGTTCAATATGTTCTATATTTCAATCTGTGATGTTAGACAACGTATAAGGGGAAGTACTGAGATATTTGTTTTTGTCTGAAATGAAAGTGGCATGAAAGTTTGAGTCCTGCGAGTATTCTGACCAGTATGCTGCGAAGTAGTTAGATAGCTGTTTTGCGTTGACGATAGGCCCATTAGCATTACTTATGGAGATCAACTGGGATTGTGGGTATATTCCAGATAATTTTTTAATATCGGACCATGCTTTTTTCGGGTTTGTTTTATGGTTGATAGATTCCGAGAATTTATTTAAGCTGTCCCTTTTAGATTGTTTTGCTTTCCTACGAAACATCGCGTTAGCTTTTTTATACATAATTAAATTTTGGTTTGATCTTGTCCGTTTATATTCCGACCAATAAAAGCGCTTTACATTTCTTAATTGTGATAGCTCAGGAGACCAGTACGGCACAGTTTTAGTAAAGATTTTATTACTGGATTGTGGAATGGAAAGGTGAGCAGAAGTCCGAATAATTTTTGTAATTGTGGCAACTTCTTTGTTGATATTGTCCGAATAGGGGTATTTTTCGCAAAGGTCGCTGGCAGTATGTTGAAACTTTTCCCAGTTCGCTATATCTGTTAGGAACTTTGGAATGGGTTGGGCCTTAAAGACTGACGGAGTGCGTAAAATAGTAAGAATAGGGAAGTGATCGCTGCCGTGGAGGTGGGGAAGGGTATTGCTAGTTATTTTAGGGGCGATGTTGGAGGAACATAATGTAAGGTCAACAGAGGTAAAAGTTTTGTGTGTGGAAAAGTGAGTCGGTTTGTTGTCGTTAAGTAAAGTGAGGTTTTCTGAAAATATCATATCTTCTATGATAGCACCTGGATTGTTGCCAAGAGTTGATCCCCAAAGGGACTCCAGGCGTTAAAGTCCCCAACTATAACGAATGAAGTAGAAACTGATCGCAAAATGTTTCTAAGTTCGCTGCATGTGAAGTTTTGTAGAGGTGGTATATAGAGGGCCACGATAGTAAATTTGAAAGATAGTGAATCTTCTATTGCAATTGTGGCAATATTTGAAGTAATGGGAACTTGTCTATGGGGTATCGATTTTTTTATCAAAACTGCAATGCCTTGCTTGTTAGTTTTGTTTTGAGGCAAGTTGTAAAAATAGCTTTGGTACTGATGGGGCGAAGCTGCTGACTTATCAGCAGCAATATTAGTCTCTTGGAGACAGACAACGCTTGGCGAATATTCTTTCAACAGAAGTTCTAGTTGCGTGTAATTGTTGAGGTAACCGTGCATATTCCACTGTAGGATCTTAAACATTGAGAGCGGGAGAGGGATTGTCACAAAATTATGCTATGATAACAAATATGTATGTATGTTAATAATTGCATTCGTCTATAGACATAAATTGCTCTTTCAAGTTGTTTTCGTTATGTTGAGGTATAGTTTGGTTTAAAGAGAGATTGACAATTGAGGTGTCAGCTGTCTCTTTCATGGAAGCGTCTGCTTCTGTTTTGTTTTGGTAAGCGTTAGCTTGCGAAATGATGTTTGCGCGAGTAGATTCGAGATTGAAGGGCGTGTGTAATAGAGTCTGCGGAAGAGGTGTAAAAGAGGAAACTAAGGCATTGTTAGGTTGTTGATTGTTGTTGTTTTGTGGTGAGTGGTTAGGTAAAGAAGAATTTATTTGAGGTGGGTTAACAGAAGAAATTTCAGATGAAGTAGTAATCGGTGATTTGTTTAATGAGATGGGTGGTGAGATTAGAGATTTGGAGCTTTGAGTAGGGTTATTGTTTGCTTTTTGTGCTTCTTTAGCTGCCTCGGCGAAAGAGGAGTTAAGCATCGATGGTGTTTGTGCTTTGTAAAGCTTAAGTGCTTCGCGCATGGAACATTTGTTTTGACATTTTATTTTAAGTATTTCTTTCGTTTGCATGTATTTCGGGCACGCGTTGGCAGATGATGGGTGGTTACCAGAGCAGTTTGCACAGAGCGTGCGAGAGCATGGGGGAGGATGGGGGGGAAGATTGCATGACATGCATACGGGCGCATTTTTGCAGTGTTTGGCGGTATGACCAAGCCGTTGACAAGTTTTGCACCGCATTGGGTTAGGGTAGTAGGGTTTCACTTTAGCGCTACGCCAAGAAACGTCAACTTTATCTGGTAGCTCGAACAGATCAAAAGTAAGTAGCACAACTCCAGTGAATTGTGAAACTCCTTCCGCAGTTTTCGAAAATTTGTACACTCCGACTACGCCTTGGTTACTCATATTTTCAATTATTTCTTTTTCACTGACATTGTTTAGGCAGGGTGCATAGATTGTACCTTTTACGCTATTAAGATTGTCATAATATTTTACAACAATTTCGCACACACCATGTAGCTTTTTGGTTGAAATGAACCTTTGGGCAATTTGGTTGTTTTTCACAAGCAGTAGCAGATTGCCAGCACGTAATTCAGAAATCGAAATAATTTCTTTACTAATAGCTTCTAATGCTTTATGTACGGCGAAACAAGAATAATTAGAGATAGGTTTCGTTGAATCGGAAGCACTAACGATAATAAATTTAGGGTTTTCTTTCCTAGACTGAGGCAAGTCGGGAAAATTAAGGGGCGTGTACGAGGGTTTCTTTCTTTTTGGATGGGATTCCGAGGCAAGCAAAGCAAACCTGTTATTCCCGAGGTTGGGTGGCCCGGGGGCCATGATTATTATATCTACACACTCGATTCACTTGTTTAGAAAACACTTGTAGGAAGGCATATCGTTTTATGCGGTATAATAATAAAACAGAGATTAACTAAGCAAACACGTGCACGTAAGACGGATGTGTACTGTGCGAAATAAGCAAAAGATAAGCCGAAACACGTCTACACAGAGCGAGCTTTAGTCGATGACTGATATTTAAGTTAATAAAGCTTCTTTAACGCACTGAAGTTAACATAAAGCCATGGCGGCATAACGGCAGTGCATGTAGAAGAATTCCGTAATCTTATATTCAGGTATAAAGTCGATTTTCTTGTATATACACATTTAGCTATCGATATCGAAATGCTTCAAATCATTAGTTTAACATATTAAGTTAATAAACATTTTTTAGCTTAATGAGGTCTACATAAAGCCTTAACGGTATAACGGCAGTGCATTTAGAAGAAATCCGTAATGTTATAATTTTATATTTAGGTATAAAGTCGATTTTGTTGTATTTACACATTTAGCAGTCGATATCGAAATGCTTCAAACCATAAGTTTAACATATTTAAAATAATTAACCTTCTTTAACGTATTGTAGTTGATACAAACCATGGCGGCATAACGACAGTACATTTGGAAGAATTCCGTAATCTTATATTTAGGTATATGTAACGTCGATTTTCTTGTATATACACATTTAGCAATCGATATCGAAATGCTTCAAATCATTAGTTTTACATTTTCAAGTTATTTATAATAAACCTTCTTTAACACACTGAAGTCTACGTAAAGCCTTAACGGTATAACTGCAGTGCATTTAGAAGAATTCCGTAATCTTATATTAAGGTAAAAAGTCGATTTTCTTGTATTTACATATTTAGCAATCGATACCGAAATGCTCGAAATCATTAGTTTAACATATTTAAGTTAATTAACCATCCTTAACGTATTGAAGGTGAAATAAAGCCATGGCGGCGTAACGACAGTAATTTGGAAGAATTCCGTAATATTATATGTAGGTATAAAGTCGATTTTTTTGTACATACACATTTAGCAATCAATATCGAAATACTTCAAATCATTAGTTAAATATATTTAAGTTACTTAACCCTCTTTTTCTTACTGAAGTCTGCAAAAGCCTTAACGGCATAACGGCAGTGCATTTAGAAGAATTACGTAATCTTATATTTAGGTATGAATTCGATTTTCTTGTACATACTCATTTAGCAATCGATATCGAAATGCTTCAAATCATTAGTTTAACATATTTAAGTTAATAAACCTTCTTTAACGTATTGAAGGTGATACAAAGCCATGGCGGCATAACGACAGTACATTTGGAACAATTCCGTAATCTTATATTCAGGAATAAAGTCGATTTTTTGTATATACACATTTAGCAATCGATATCGAGATGGTTTAACTCATTAGTTTAACATATTAAAGTTAATATACCTTCTTTAATGATCAGAAGTTTGCATATAGCCATGATGGCATAACGGCAGTGCATGTAGAAGAATTGCGTTATCTTATATTTAGGTATAAAGTCGATTTTCTTGTATATACTCATTTAGCAATCGATATCGAAATGCTTCAAATCATTATTTTAACATATTTAAGTTAATAAGGCTTCTTGAACGCACTGAAGTTAACATAAATCCATGGCGGTATAACGGCAGTGTATGTAGAAGAATTCCGTAATCTTATGTTTAGGTATAAATTCGATTTTGTTGTATATACACATTTAGCTATCGATATCGAAATGCTTCAAATCATTAGTTTAACATATTAAGTTAATAAACATTTTTTAGCTTAATGAGGTCTACATGACGCCTTATCGGTATAACGACAGTGCATTAAGAAGAAATCCGTAATGTTATAATTTTCTATTTACGTATAAAGTCGATTTTGTTGTATTTACACATTTAGCAGTCGATATCGAAATGCTTCAAATCATTATTTTAACATATTTAAGTTAATAAAGCTTCTTTAAGGCCTGAAGTTAACATAAAGCCATGGCGCCATAACGGCAGTACATGTAGAAAAATTCCATAATCTTATATTTAGGTATGTAGTCGCTTTTCTTGGATTTACACATTTAGCAATCGATATCGAAAATCTTCAAATAACTGGTTTAGCATATTTAGCCTAATTAACCTTCTTTATCTTACTGAAGTTTAAATAAAGCCATAAGGCATAACGGCAGTATATTTGAGTGAATTCCGTAATCTTATATTTAGGAATAAAGTAGATTTTTTGTATATACACATTTAGCAATCGATATCGAGATGGTTCAACACATTAGTTTAACATATTTAAGTTAATATACCTTCTTTAATGATCAGAAGTTTGCATATAGCCTTGATAGCATAACGGCAGTGCATGTAGAAGAATTGCGTTATCTTATATTTAGGTATAAAGTCGATTTTCTAGTATATACACATTTAGCTATCGATATCGAAATGCTTCAAATCATTAGTTTAACATATTAAAGTTAATAAATCTTCTTTAACGCACAGAAGTCTACATAAAACTTTAACGGTATAACTGCAGTGCATTTAGAAGAATTCCGTAATCTTATATTAAGGTATAAAGTCGATTTTCTTGTATTTACATATTTAGCAATCGATATCGAAATGCTTCAAATCATTAGTTTAACATATTTAAGTTAATAAACCTTCTTTAACGCACTGAAGTCTACATAAAGCCTTAACGGTATAACTGCACTGCATTTAGAAGAATTCCGTTGTCTTATATTTAGGTATAAATTCGACTTTCTTGTATATACTCATTTAGCAAGCGATATCAAATTCTTCAATATATTAATTTAACTTATTTAAGTTAATTAACCTTCTTTAACGAATTGAAGTTGACATAAAGCCATGGCGGCATAACGACAGTACATTAGGAAGAATTCCGTAATCTTATATTTAGGTGTAAAGTCGATTTTTTTGCATATACACATTTAGCAATCGATATCGAAATGCTTCAAATCATTAGTTTAACATATTTAAGTTAATAAACCTTATTTAACTCACTGAAGTCTACATAAAGCCTTAACGGCATAACGGCAGTGCATTTAGAAGTATTATGTTATCTTTTATTAAGGTATAAATTCGATTTTCTTGTATATGCACATTTAGCAATCGATATCGAAATGCTTCAAATCATTAGTTTAACATATTTAAGTTAATAAACCTTCTTTAGCGCACTAAAGTCTACATAAGGCCCTAATGGCATAACGGCAGTGCATTTAGAAGAATTCCATAATGTTATAATTTTATATTTAGGTATAAAGTCGATTTTCTTGTATTTACACATTAAGCAATCGATATCGAAATGCTTCAAACCATTAGCTTATCATATTTAAATAATTAACCTTCTTTACAGACGCCATAGCGGCATAACGGCAGTATATTTGGGTAATTTCCGTAATCTTTTATTTAGGTATAAAATCGATTTTCTTGTATATACACATTTAGCAATCGATATCGAAATGCTTCAGCTCATTAGTTTAACATATTTAAGTTAATAAACCTTCTTTAACTTTCATAACTGCAGTGCACGCAGAAGAATTAATCTTATATTTAGGTATAAAGTCCATTTTCTTGTATATACATACTTAGCAATCGATATCGAAATGCTTCAAATCATTAGTTTTACATATTTAAAATAATTAACCTTCTTTAACGTATTGAAGTTGATACAAAGCCATGACGGCATAAAGACAGTATATTTGGAAGAATTCCGTAATCTTATATTTAGGTATAAAGTCGATTTTCTTGTACATACACATTTAGCAATCGATATCGAAATGCTTCAAATCATTAGTTTAACATATTTAAGTTAATAAACCTTCTTTAACGCACTGAAGTCTACATAAAGTGTTAACGGCATAACGGCAGTGCATTTAGAAAAATTCCGTTATCTTATATTTAGGTATAAATTCGATTTTCTTGTAAATATATATTTGGCAAGCGATATCGAAATGCTTCAAATCATTAGTTTAACATATTTAAGTTTATTAACTTTCTTTAACGTATTGAAGTTGTTATAAAGCCATAACGGCAGTGCATTTGGAAAAATTCCGTAATCTTATATTTAGGTATAAAGTCGATTTTCTTGTATTAACATATTTAGCAATCGATATCGAAATGCTTCAAATCATTAGTTTAACATATTTTAGTTAATTAACCATCCTTAACGTATTGAAGGTGAAATAAAGCCATGGCGGCGTAACGAGAGTAATTTGGAAGAATTCCGTAATCTTATATTTAGGTATAAAGTCGGTTTTGTTATATTTTCACATTTAGCAATCGATATCAAAATGCTTCAAACCATTAGTTTAACATATCTAAAATAATTAACCTTCTTTAACGTATTGTAGTTGATACAAACCATGGCGGCATATCGACAGTACATTTGGAAGAATTCCGTAATCTTATATTTAGGTATATGTTAAGTCGATTTTCTTGTATATACACATTTAGCAATCGATATCGAAATGCTTCAAATCATTAGTTTAACATATTTAAGTTAATTAACCTTCTTTAACGTATTGAAGTTGATAAAGGGCCATGGCGGCATAACGACAGTACATTTGGAAGAATTCCGTAGTCTTAAAATTTAGGTATAAAGTCGATTTTCTTGTATATATGCATTAAGCTTTCGATACCGAAATGCTTCAAATAACTGGCTTAACATATTTAAGTTAATAAACCTTCTTTAACGAACTGAAGTTAATATAAAGCCACAACGGCATAATGGCAGTGCATTTAGAAGAATTACGTAATCTTATGTTTAGGTATAAAGTCGATTTTCTTTTATATACACATTTAGATATCGATATCGAAATGCTTCAAATCATTAGTTTAACATATTAAGTTAATAAACATTTTTTAGCTTACTGAAGTCTACATAAAGCCTTAACGGCATAACGGCAGTGCATTTAGAAGAATTCCGTAATGTTATAATTTTATATTTAGGTATAAATTCGATTTTCTTGTATATACTCATTTAGCAATCGATATCGAAATGCTTCAAATGATTAGTTTAACATATTTAAGTTAATAAAGCTTCTTTAACGCCTGAAGTTAACATAAAGCCATGGCGCCATAATGGCAGTGCATGTAGAAGAATTCCGTAATCTTATATTTAGGTATGTAGTCGATTTTCTTGGATTTACACATTTAGCAATCGATATCGAAAATCTTAAAATAACTGGTTTAGCATATTTTGGTTAATTAACCTTCTTTATCTTACTGAAGTTAATATAAAGCCATAACGGCAGTGCATTTGGGTGAATTCCGTAATCTTTTATTTAGGTATAAAATCGATTTTCTTGTATATACACATTTAGCAATCGATATCGAAATGCTTCAAAACGTTAGTTTAACATATTAACATATTAAGTTAATAAATATTTTTTAGCATACTGAAGCGTACATAAAGCCATGACGGTATAACGGCAGTGCATTTAGAAGAACTCCGTAACGTTATAATTTTATATTTAGGTATAAAGTCGATTTTCTTGTATATACATTTCGCAATCGATATCGAAATGCTTCAGATAACTGGTTTAACATATTTAATTTAATAAACCTCCTTTAGCGAACTGAAGTTGACAAAAAGACATAACGGCACTGCATTTGGAAGAATTCCGTAGTCTTATATTTAGGCATAAAGTCGATTTTCTTGTATATACACAATTAGCAATCGATATCGAAATGCTTCAAATCATTAGTTTAACATATTTAAGTTAATTAACCTTCTTTAACGAACGGAAGTTGGCATAAAGCCATGGCGGCATAACGGCAGTGCATTTAGAAGAATTCCGTTATTTTATTTTTAGGTATAAAGTCGATTTTCTTGTATATACACATTTAGCAATTGATAACGAAATGCTTCAAGTCATTAGTTCAACATATTTAAGTTAATTAAACTTCTTTATCTGACTGAAGTTTACATAAAGCCATAACGGTATAACGCCAGTGCATTTGGAAGAATTCCGTTAACTCATATTTAGGTATAATGTCGATTTTGATGTATATAGTCATTTAGCAATCGATATCGAGATGCTTCAAATCATTAGTTTAACATATTTAAGTTAATTAACCTTATTTTCTTACTGAAAATTACGTAAAGCCATAACGGCAAAACGGCAGTGCATTTAGAAGAACTCCGTTATCTTATATTTAGGTATAAAGTCGTTTTTTTGTATATACACATTTAGCAATCGATATCGAAATGCTTCAAATCATTAGTTTAACATATTTAAGTTAATTAAGCCTCTCTGTTTTACTGAAATTTACATAAAGCCTTAACGGCATAACGGCAGTGCATTTATAAGAATTCCGTTGTCTTATATTTAAGTATAATGTCGATTTTGTTGTATATACACATTTAGCAATCGATATCGAGATGTTTCAATTCATTAGTTTAACATATTTAAGTTAATTAACCTTCTTTATCTGACTGAAGTTTACGTAAAGCCATAGCGGTATAACGGCATTGCATTTGGAAGAATTTCGCAATCTTATATTTAGGTATAAAGTCGATTTTCTTGTATATACACATTTAGCAATCGATATCGAGATGGTTCAACTCATTAGTATAAATTATCTAACCAATGCTTTATGTTCGACCCACCTCGTTTCAATAAATTAGCCACTAGAGCGTTAGCAAAGTTGAAACAAAAATGTGACTATTGCCGAGCGCCTGGTAGGAGTAAAAAAAAATTGAAGACTTTCCTGAGAGCTCTTTAAATTATCTAGCCAATGCTTTATGTTTGACCCACCTCGTTCAAATAGTTATAGTTATTAAGTTATCTAACCAATGCTTTCAGTTCGGCATACCTCTTTTCAATAGTTTAGCCACTAGAGCGTTAGAAAAGTTGAAACAAAAATGTGACTATTGCCAAGCGCCTGGTTAGAGCAGAAGAAAGATTGAAGACTTTCCTGAAAACTCTTTAAATTATCTAACCAATGCTTTATGTTTGACTCACCTCGTTCAAATAGTTTACCCGCTAGAGCGTTATCAAAAGTGAAACAAAAATGTGACTATTGCCAAGCCCCTGATAGGAGTAAAAGAAAGATTGAAGACTTTCCTAAGAGCTCTTTAAATTATCCAACCAATGCTTTATGTTTGACCCACCTCGTTCCAATAGTTTAGCCTCAGAGCGTTAACAAAGTCGAAACAAAAATGTGACTATTGCTAAGCCCCTGGTAGGAGCAGAAGAAAAATTCGGGACTTTCCTGAGAGCTCTTTAAATTATCTAACCAATGATTTATGTTTGACCCACCTCGTTCCAATAGTTTAGCCGCTAGAGCGTTAGCAAAGTTGAAACAAAAATGTGACTATTGCCAAGCCCCTGATAGAAGTAGAAGAAAGATTGAAGACTTTCCTGAGAGCTCTTTAAATTATCTAACCAATGCTTTATGTTTGACTCACCTCGTTCAAATAGTTTACCTGCTAGAGCGTTATCAAAAGTGAAACAAAAATGTGACTATTGCCAAGCCCCTGGTAGGAGTAAAAGAAATATTGAAGACTTTCCTGAGAGCTCTTTAGATTATCTAACAAATGCTGTATGTTCGACCCACCTCGTTCAAATAATTTAGCCTCAGAGCGTTAGCAAAGTTGAAACAAAAATGTGACTATTGCCAAGCCTCTGGTAGGAGTAGAAGAAAGATTGAAAACTTTCCTGAGAGCTCTTTAAATTATCTAACAAATGCTTTATGTTTGACCCACCTTGTTCCAATAGTTTAGCCTCAGAGCATTAGCAAAGTTGAAACAAAAATGTGACTATTGCCAAGCGCCTGGTAGGAGCAGAAGAATAATTAAAGACTTTACTAAAAGCCCTTTAAATTATCTAACCAATGGTTTATGTTTGACCCACCTCGTTCCAAAAGTTTAGCCGCTAGAGCGTTATCAAAAGTGAAACAAAAATGTGACTATTTTCAAGCCCCTGATAGGAGTAGAAAAAAGAGTGAAGATTTTCCTAAGAGCTCTTTACATTATCTAACCAATGCTTTATGTTTGACTCACCTCGTCCCGAAAGTTTAGCCGATAGCGCGTTAGCAAAGTTGAAACAAAAATGTGACTATTGCCAAGCCTCTGGTAGGAGTAGAAGAAAGATTGAAAACTTTCCTGAGAGCTCTTTAAATTATCTACTAAATGCTTTATGTTCGACCCACCTCGTTCAAATAGTTTAGCCTCAGAGCGTTAGCAAATTTGAAACAAAAATGTGACTATTGCCAAGCCCCTGGTAGGGGAAGAATTAAGATTGAAGACTTTCCTAAGAGCTCTTTAAATTATCTAACCAATGCTTTATGTTTGACTCACCTCGATGAAATATTTTACCCGCTAGAGCGTTATCAAAAGTGAAACAAAAATGTGACTATTATCAAGCCCCTGATAGGAGTAGAAAAAAGAGTGAAGATTTTCCTAAGAGCTCTTTACATTATCTAACCAATGCTTTATGTTTGACTCACCTCGTCCCGAAAGTTTAGCCGATAGCGCGTTAGCAAAATTGAAACAAAATGTGACTATTGCCAAGCCCCTGATAAGAGTAGAAGTAAGATTGAAGACTTTTCTGAGAGCTCATTAAAATATCTAACCAATGCTTTATGTTTGACCCACCTCGTTCTAATAATTTAGCCTCAGAGCGTTAGAAAAGTTGAAACAAAAATGTGACTATTTCCAAGCCCCAGGTAGGAGTAGAAGAAAAATTGGGGACTTTCCTAAAAGCTCTTTAAATTATCTAACCAATGCTTTATGTTTGACCCACCTGGTTCCAATAGTTTAGCCTCAGAGCGTTAGCAAAGTTGAAACAAAAATGTGACTATTGCCAAGCCCCTGATAGGAGTAGAAGAAAGGTTGAAGACTTTCCTGAAAGCTCTTTAAATTATCTAACCAATGCTTTATGTATTATCAAAAGTGAAACAAAAATGTGACTACTTCCAAGCCTCTGATAGGAGTAGAAGAAAGAGTGAAGATTTTTCTAAGAGCTCTTTAAATTATCTAACCAATGCTTTATGTGTGACTCACCTCGTTCTAATAGCGTTAGCAACGGTTTAGCAGCTAAACTAAAAATCTTCACTCTTTCTTCTACTCCTATCAGAGGCTTGGAAATAGTTACATTTTTGTTTCACTTTTGATAACGCTCTAGCCGGTAAACTATTTGAACGAGGTGAGTCGAACATAAAGCATTGGTTAGACAATTTAAAGAGCTCTCAGGAAAGTCTTCAATCTTTCTTCTACTCCTACCAGAGGCTCGGCAATAGTCACATTTTTGTTTCAACTTTGCTAACTCTCTAGCGGCTAAACTATTTGAACAAGGTGGGTCGAACATAAAGCATTGGTTAGATAGTCTAAAGAGCTCTCAGGAAAGTCTTCAATATTTCTTCTACTCCTATCAGGGGCTTGGCAATAGTCACATTTTTGTTTCAACTTTGCTAACTCTTTAGCGGCTAAACTATTAGAAAGAGGTGGGCCAAGCATTAAGCATTGGTTAGATATTTAAAAGATCTCTCAGGAAAGTCTTCAATCTTTCTTCTACTCCTACCAGGGGCTTGGCAATAGTCACATTTTTGTTTCAACTTTGCTAACGCTCTGAGGCTAAACTATTAGAACGAGGTGGGTCAAACATAAAGCATTGGTTAGATAATTTAAAGCGCTCTCAGGAAAGTCTTCAATATTTCTTCTACTCCTACCAAGCGCTTGGCAATAGTCACATTTTTGTTTCAACTTTGCTAACGCTCTAGCGGCTAAACTGTAGGAACCAGGTGGGTCAAACATAAAACATTGGTTAGATAATTTAAAGAGCTCTCAGGAAAGTCCCCAATTGTTCTTCTACTCCTACCATTGGCTTGTCAATAGTCACATTTTTGTTTCAACTTTGCTAACGCTCTAGCGGCTAAACTATTGGAAAGAGGTGGGTCAAACATTAAGCATTGGTTAGATAATTTAAAGAGCTCTCAGGAAAGTCTTCAATCTTTCTTCTACTCCTATCAGGGGCTTGGCAATAGTCACATTTTTGTTTCAAATTTGTTAACGCTCTGAGGCTAAACTATTAGAACGAGGTGGGTCAAACATTAAGCATTGGTTAGATAATTTAAAGAGCTCTCAGGAAAGTCCCCAATTTTTCTTCTATTTCTTCCAAGGGTGTGGCAATAGTCACATTTTTGTTTCAACTTTGCTAACGCTCTAGCGGCTAAACTATTGGAACGAGGTGGGTCAAACATTAAGCATTGGTTAGATAATTTAAAGAGCTCTCAAGAAAGTCTTCAATCTTTCTTTTAGTCCTACTCACATTTTTGTTTCAACTTTGCTAACGCTCTGAGGCTAAACAATTTGAAGGAGGTGGATCAACATAAAACATTGGTAAGATAATTTAAAGAGCTCTCAGGAAAGTCCCCAATTTTTTTTCTACTCCTATCAGGGGCTTGGCAATAGTCACATTTTTGTTTCAACTTTGCTAACGCTCTAGCGGCTAAACTATTGGAACGAGGTGGGTCAAACGTTAAGCATTGGTTAGATAATTTAAAGAGCTCTGAGGAAAGTCTTCAATCTTTCTTCTACTCCTACCAGCGGCTTGGCAATAGTCACATTTTTGTTTCAAATTTGTTAACGCTCTGAGGCTAAACTATTAGAACGAGGTGGGTCAAACATTAAGCATTGGTTAGATAATTTAAAGAGCTCTCAGGAAAGTCCCCAATTTTTCTTCTATTTCTTCCAAGGGTTTGGCAATAGTCACATTTTTGTTTCAACTTTGCTAACGCTCTAGCGGCTAAACTATTGGAACGAGATGGGTCAAACATTAAGCATTGGTTAGGTAATTTAAAGAGCTCTCAAGAAAGTCTTCAATCTTTCTTTTAGTCCTACTCACATTTTTGTTTCAACTTTGCTAACGCTCTGAGGCTAAACAATTTGAACGAGGTGGGTCAAACATAAAACATTGGTAAGATAATTTAAAGAGCTCTCAGGAAAGTACCCAATTGTTCTTCTACTCCTATCAGGGGCTTGGCAATAGTCACATTTTTGTTTCAACTTTGCTAACGCTCTAGCGTCTCAACTATTGGAACGAGGTGGGTCAAACAGTAAGCATTGGTTAGATAATTTAAAAAGCTCTCAGGAAAGTCCCCAATTTTTCTTCTACTCCTACCATTGGCTTGGCAATAGTCACATTTTTGTTTCAACTTTGTTAACGCTCTAGCGGCTAAACTATTGGAACGAGGTGGGTCAAACGTTAAGCATTGGTTAGATAATTTAAAGAGCTCTCAGGAAAGTCTTCAATTGTTCTTCTACTCCTATCAGGGGCTTGGCAATAGTCACATTTTTGTTTTAACTTTGTTAACGCTCCAAGGCTAAACTATTGGAACGAGGTGGGTCAAACATAAAACATTGGTTAGATAATTTAAAGAGCTCTCAGTAACGTCTTCAATCCTTCTTGTACTCCTACCAGGGGCTTGGCAATAGTCACATTTTTGTTTTAACTTTGCTAACGCTCTGAGGCTAAACTATTGGAACGAGGTGAGGCAAACATAAAGCATTGGTAAGATAATTTAAAGAGCTCTCAGAAAAATCTTCAATCTTTCTTCTACTCCTATCAGGGGCTTGGCAATAGTCACATTTTTGTTTAAATTTTGATAACGCTCTGAGGCTAAACTATTGGAAAGAGGTGGGTCAAACATACAGCATTGATTAAATTATTTAAAGAGCTCTCAGGAAAGTCCCCAATTTTTCTTTTACTCCTACCAGGGGCTTGGCAATAGTCACATTTTTGTTTCAACTTTGATAACGCTCTGAGGCTAAACTATTGGAACGACGTGTGTCAAACATAAAGCATTGGTTAAATAATTTAAAGAGCTCTCAGGAAATACCCAATTTTTCTTTTACTCCTACCAGGTGTTTGGCAAAAGTCACATTTTTGTTTCAACTTTGATAACGCTCTGAGGCTAAACTATTAGAACGAGGTGAGTCACACATAATGCATTGGTTAGATAATTTAAAGAGCTCTCAGGAAAGTCTTCAATCTTTCTTCTACTCCTACCAGGGGCTTGGCAATAGTCACATTTTTGTTTCTACTTTGTTAACGCTTTAGCGGCTAAACTATTGGAACGAGGTGTGTCAAACATAAAGCATTGGTAAGATAATTTAAAGAGTTCTCAGGAAAGTCTTCAATCTTTCTTCTACTCCTACCAGGGGCTTGGCAATAGTCACATTTTTGTTTTAACTTTGCTAACGCTTTGAGGCTAAACTATTGGAACGAGGAGGGTCAAACATAAAGCATTGGCTAGATAATTTAAAGAGCTCTCAGGAAAGACTTCAATCTTTCTTTTACTCCTACCAAGCGCTTGGCAATAGTCACATTTTTGTTTCAACTTTGCTAACGCTCTAGCGGCTAAACTATTGGAACGAGGTTTGTCAAACATAAAGCATTGGTTAAATTATTTAAAGAGCTCTCAGGAAAGTCCCCAATTTTTCTTTTACTCCTACCAGGGGCTTGGCAATAGTCACATTTTTGTTTCAACTTTGATAACGCTCTGAGGCTAAACTATTGGAACGAGGTGTGTCAAACATAAGCATTGGTTAATAATTTAAAGAGCTCTCAGGAAGTCTTCAATCTTTCTTTACTCCTACCAGGGCTTGGCAATAGTCACATTTTTGTTTCAACTTTGCTAACGCTCTGAGGCTAAACTATTAGGAACGAGGTGAGTCAAACATAAAGCATTGGTTAGATAATTTAAAGAGCTCTCAGGAAAGTCTTCAATCTTTCTTCTACTCCTACTCAGGGGCTTGGCAATAGTCACATTTTTGTTTCAACTTTGATAACGCTCTAGCGGCTAAACTATTGGAACGAGGTGGGTCAAACATAAAGCATTGTAAATTATTTAAAGAGCTCTCAGGAAAGTCCCCAATTTTTCTTTTACCTCCTACCAGGGGCTTGGCAATAGTCACATTTTTGTTTCAACTTTGCTAACGCTCTGAGGCTAAACTATTAGAACGAGGTGGGTCAAACATAAAGCATTGGTTAGATAATTTAAAGCGCTCTCAGGAAAGTCTTCAATATTTCTTCTACTCCTACCAAGCGCTTGGCAATAGTCACATTTTTGTTTCAACTTTGTTAACGCTCTGAGGCTAAACTATAGGAACGAGGTGGGTCAAACATAAAACATTGGTTAGATAATTTAAAGAGCTCTCAGGAAAGTCCCCAATTGTTCTTCTACTCCTACCATTGGCTTGGCAATAGTCACATTTTTGTTTCAGCTTTGCTAACGCTCTAGCGGCTAAACTATTGGAACGAGGTGGGTCAAACATTAAGCATTGGTTAGATAATTTAAAGAGCTCTCAGGAAAGTCTTCAATCTTTCATCTACTCCTATCAGGGGCTTGGCAATAGTCACATTTTTGTATCAACTTTGTTAACGCTCTAGTGGCTAATTTATTGAAACGAGGTGGGTCGAACATAAAGCATTGGTTAGATAATTTATACTAATGAGTTGAACCATCTCGATATCGATTGCTAAATGTGTATATACAAGAAAATCGACTTTATACCTAAATATAAGATAACGGAATTCTTCTAAACGCACTGCCGTTATGCCGTTAAGGCTTTATGTAGACTTCAGTGCGTTAAAGAAGGTTTAATAACTTAAATATGTTAAACTAATGATTTGAAGCATTTCGATATCGATTGCTAAATGTGTATATACAAGAAAATCGACTTTATACCTAAATATAAGATTACGGATTTCTTCCAAATTACTGTCGTTATGCCGCCATAGCTTTACTTCACCTTCAATACGTTAAAGATGGTTAATTAACTAAAATATGTTAAACTAATGAAATGAAGCATTTCGATATCGATTGCTAAATATGTAAATACAATAAAATCGACTTTTTACCTTAATATAAGATTACGGAATTCTTCTAAATGCACTGCACTTATACCGTTAAGGCTTTATGTAGACTTCAGTGTGTTAAAGAAGGTTTATTATAAATAACTTGAAAATGTAAAACTAATGATTTGAAGCATTTCGATATCGATTGCTATATGTGTATATACAAGAAAATCGACTTTACATATACCTAAATATAAGATTACGGAATTCTTCTAAATGCACTGCACTTATACCGTTAAGGCTTTATGTAGACTTCAGTGTGTTAAAGAAGGTTTATTATAAATAACTTGAAAATGTAAAACTAATGATTTGAAGCATTTCGATATCGATTGCTAAAAGTGTATATACAAGAAAATCGACTTTACATATACCTAAATATAAGATTAGGGAAATTTCTTCCAAATGTACTGTCGTTATGCCGCCATGGTTTGTACCAACTTCAATACGTTAAAGAAGGTTAATTAACTTAAATATGTTAAACTAATGATTTGAAGCATTTCAATATCGCTTGCCAAATATGTATATACAAGAAAATCGAATTCGTACCTAAATATAAGACTACGGAATTCTTCCAAATGTACTGTCGTTATGCCGCCATGGCTCTCTATCAACTTCAATACGTTAAAGAAGGTTAATTTACTTAAATATGTTAAACTAATGATTTGAAGCATTTCGATATCGCTTGCCAAATATGTATATACAAGAAAATCGAATTTATACCTAAATATAAGATAACGGAATTTTTCTAAATGCACTGCCGTTATGCCGTTAAACTTTATGTAGACTTCAGTGCGTTAAAGAAGGTTTAATAACTTAAATATGTTAAACTAATGATTTGAAGCATTTCGATATCGATTGCTTAATGTGTATATACAAGAAAATCGACTTAATACCTATAAAATTCACTGCAGTACCATACACTCCGCGGACTCACCCGTTAAATTGGAGACGAAAGCGAAGGAGGAAAATCCAAAATTGACAAGCTGGCAAAAACGATGCGTATATGCGCGCGGATCTTAATTGAAAGAGAGTGGCGCCTAGTCCGTCGGTCCCTTTTGTTATTTTTTGTGCGGTGTCCTCATGTGTGTTGAATTCGTGATGCGTTGGTGTGTGTGGGAGGAGATGATGACGTGTGGAGTTGGTGTGTGTGCGATGAGAGGATGATGTGTGGAGTTGGTGTGAGTGCGATGAGTATTGGTGTAGAGGTGTGGAGTATGATGTGTGGATGATGTGGATGGTGTAACCGTGTTGAGTATGGTGTGTACGTTATTATTTTAAAGGGGGGGGTCAGGTGCTCATTTAGCCACCCCGGGCCCCCCCCTAAACGACTGTTTAGTCTAAAAGGCGCTGCAACTGTTGCAGCGTTGCCACAACGCTGCTCAGCCCCGTAGATCGGCGAGGTGGTGGCCCAGGCTGTCGACGCCGCAACGAGGGCCCGTCGCGCTGGTGTGCGCCACGAGCTGCGGGCTGGAGTCGGGGCATGCGGCCGCGATGGAGGGGTGACCGATTCGCTTCGCGAGCCGCGCTACGATGTAGCAGCGTGTGATGCGGCCTGTGGCATATTTGGCACCGCCCTCGTGACTCACACTCCGGAGTCAGATGTCTATATGACAGGCAGTTGTGGCAGTGTCCGTGTGCTTGTGCAACTTGTTGCCGTTGCACGGGTCGCATACCCCTAAATATCCCACAATGATGCAGGCGATGTGGGCGCCGACAGATGGGACACCTTAGGGTCTCCGTAGTTCGTGCTACATACGCAGTTGCCGGTACATGTGCCGGCGTTGTTGCCGGTGCAGTTGCCGGCGTGGTTGCCGGTGCAATTGCCGGCGTCGTTGCCACCACAGTTCGGGGCGCTGGAGTAGGGCCGGTGCGCGGCGCATTGGTAGCCCGAGGTGTTGACGTGGTTGCGACTGGTGTATCAACATCCATGGTGATCTGTGTAGGGAAGATTATCGATTATAAATTTATCATACAATTAAATATGGACCATCGCGCCACGATATGGGGCATGAATGGGTCGTCGTAATGATTGACCAATTTGTGTTAGTTTTCTTCGTTCGACGGTTTGTTATTTTTTGGCGATCGGTTATATTTTGACGGTTTGTTATTTGCGTACTTTCTCGCGTGTTATTGGTTTCATTTATTGTGTAGCGATAATACCGGTTGATTTTTGAGGTTTTCGGATTCGCGATCATCGGAAGTTGGCAGAAAGCATAGCTTCACGAGCGGTCGGGTTAGTGTTCCGTTTTGCGTACGGAGATCCACGATTCGTATGTGACCGTCGGAGCCATAATGTAGCTTTTCAATGCGGCCAAGCCGCCACTCGGTTGGGGGTAGACAATCATCGTGGATGAGGACACAGTCTCCAAGTTTAGGCGCCTGTTCAGGAGTCTTCCAGCGGTATCTTTTGTGGAGATCCTTTATATATTCGTCCTTCCATCGGCGGCTGAAATCGTGATGGAGAATTTTAATTCGTTCCCATCGATTTAATAGAGATAGCGACTCCACGCCTGGCTCAGGAATGGCCAGGATGGGTGCTCCTTTTAGAAAATGCCCTGGAGTTAAGGCGGTGAAATCTGAGGGGTCTTGTGATAGTACTGTGAGTGGCCGTGAATTGAGAACGGCTTCAATTCGATTTAATAGCGTCGTGAACTCTTCGTAATTGAATTTATAATTTCCAGCTACCCGTTTGAAATGGGTTTTGAAGCTTTTTACAGCTGATTCCCATAAACCGCCCATATGAGGAGCGCTTGGGGGTATAAATTGCCAGTTGATACCTTGAGGGGCGTACTTTTGTACGATGTCGGGTGACACTTGTTTTAGGAAATCCACAAATTGCTTTTCGGTGGCTCGTTGAGCTCCAATGAACGTTTTGCCATTGTCGCTCATGATCTTTGATGGGTAGCCACGTCGAGCGACGAAGCGAGCAAATGCCGCGAGAAAAGCCTCCGTCGTCAGATTACTACACAGCTCAAGGTGTACTGCCTTTGTCGTGAAACATACAAAGACAGCCACATAGCCTTTCATGAGAGTGGGAGACCTTAACATAGAAGCCTTTACCTGGAAAGGCCCAGCAAAATCAACACCTGTTGTGGTGAAAGGCAGAGCGAAATTGCAGCGTTCCGGTGGAAGTGCTGCCATAATCTGCGTTCGCATCTTCCGCTTGTGCATAGTGCAAATCTTGCAGGTGAAATGCACTTCTTAATTTGCGGCTTAAGACGGGGGATATAATACTCCTGGCGTACCATCTGTTGCATGAGACGATGTTCGGCGTGTAGCATTAAGGTGTGGATGTAGTGGAGGAATAATGTGGCAAACGGTGACTTCTCTGAAATTATTATGGGGTGGCGTTCATTGTATGTTAGGCTCGAATTAGCGAGCCGACCATTGGCACGAAGCAGACCTTTCGTGTCCAGAAATGGGTTGAGAACTAAGAGTGAGCTCTTTTTATCAATCGGTTTCGATTCTCTTAGTGCTGATATATCGCGGCTGAAGTAGCGCGCTTGTGTGTATGCAATTAGTGCGACCTTTGCCTTTTGTAACTCTAGGTGCGACACGTGTTGCATGGGGAATTTTGTGATCCCTTGATTTTGCTTTTGAGTTGCTCTATAAATTTGAACATATAAGCAACTACTCTGAGAGCTCTTGGAAACGATGAAAATCGTTCAAGGATGTCGGTATCATCCAATAATGTATGAAAGGAGGCGATTTTTCGACCTTCTGGGGCGATAATGTTGCGCATGGGGGATTGTGGCCAAGAATCAGGAGATTCTATCAACCATCGGGGGCCATTCCACCAGAGGGTAGTAGTGGCAAGGTGAGTGGCTTGCACCCTCTTGTACCTAGATCGGCAGGATTGTCAGCACTGGCTACGTGACGCCACGTGGCTGATCCCACTAGGTCAAGAATTTGAGACGTTCGGTTAGAAATATACGTCTTCCATGCATGTGGTGGTTTTTCCAACCAGGCTAGTACAATTTCTGAATCGGACCACATATATAGTTTGCATTTTGTCATATTTAAATGCATTTGCACCATGGCTACCAATTTTGAAAGTAGTAGTGCGCCACATAACTCAAGTCGTGGGAGACTTATAGTTTTTAAAGGTGCCACCTTTGCTTTTGCTACTAATAAGTGGCTTGTGGTCGTGGTATCACTTTGCGTGCGCACATAGATAGTAGCGCAATATGCCTTTTCTGAGGCGTCAAAAAAGCCATGAAACTCGACTTTGTGTTCGGGGGAGTAGTTTACCCATCGTGGAATTTGTATCTGGGAAATGTCATTCAGATTTTTTGCGAACTGGGACCATTTTTCTAAGCGAAGAGGTTTCACTTGTTCGTCCCAGTCGGTTCCATCTAGCCATAATTCTTGTATTAAGATTTTCGCTTGGATCATAATTGGCGAAAGCCATCCTGCGGGGTCGAAAAGTTTTGCCACCGAGGATAAAATCTGTTTTTTCGTTATGGCTGATAATGCGGATATGGACTCTGTCGTGTATGAGAACTGGTCCGATATCGCTTTCCCATTGGATGCCTAGCGTTTTTGTTGTACTTTCCTTTTCGAATATAAGGAAATTAGTGTCCAACAAATTTTCGTTTGGAATATTTTTGAGTATATTCGGGTGATTTGCCGTAATCTTTTTTAATGGAAACCCTGCGGATGTGAGGGCTTGGATTACTTGTGATAATGATTCGTATGCTTGTGGAAGATGTGACTTCCAGACAGAATATCGTCTACATACGTTTGTGTTTTTAACACCTGGGTCGCCAGAGGAAATTCTGACTTGGTGTTTTCTGCCAATTCGTGGAGCGTTCGAATGGCTAAATATGGGGCACAGTTTACGCCAAAGGTAACTGTTTTTAATTTAAAGTCGCGTAAAGGACTGGTGGGGGATCTTCGGAACATAATACGTTGAAAATCTTGGTCGTCTTTGTGTACGCCTATTTGCCGATACATTTTTTCAACGTCCCCATTGAATACGTATTTGTATATACGCCAGTTTAGAATAAGCAGCATTAAATCAGGTTGGAGCGTGGGTCCTGTAAACAGGATATCGTTTAGGGAATTCCCCCAGCTAGTGGATCTTGAGGCGTTGAAAACAACTCTTACTTTAGTTGTCTTTTTATCTGGCTTTACTACTGCATGATGTGGCAAGTAAAAGGAGTAGTATTTGCCGTTGACGATTTTCTCCCCTGGGTTTACTTCCTCCATATGATCTAAATGGAGGTATTCTTCTAACACACCATCATATTCAGATTTGAGTTCGCCTTTTTTAAGTAGGTTTCTTTCCATACTTAAAAACTGCTGAATTGCAGAGGTCGAGAGTGACCTAAGGCGAGTGTGTTAGGAAATTGTTGCTTAAGTGGTAGTCGTACGACGTACCGACCATTTTCTGATCTAGCAGTTGTGGCTTTGTAAAAATCCTCACAATACTGATCTTCAGGGGTTGTGACTGATATGGGGGGGAGTTCTTCTAGTTCCCAAAATTTTCTCAATTGTGAATTGAGGTACTCATTTGAGACTTCCTCAACTTGAGTTGTTAATGTTGTAACTGGTTCCGCAACTAGTCCGCTTAGGACCCATCCGAAAATGGTATTTTGCGCCAGAAGTGTTTCGGTAATTTTTTCAATACCTTCAAGAATAATTTGTGGTATTAGATCGCTGCCTAATAGTAGATCTATTTGAGCGGGGGTGTTGCAGTTGGGGTCTGCTAGCTTTAGGTGTGAAACCTTTTGCCAATGTTTGCTATTTATGTGATAGCTGGGTAACATATTGGTTAATTGCGGTAAGACAATAGCTTCTGCTTGTATGCGCTTATCCGCTTTGGGGGAAAAGAGGGTAATGGGGCAGATTTTATTTGAGTTTTGAACAACTCTTCCGCCCATTCCCGTGATTTCAAAGTTGGCCAGTTTTGTTGGTAACTGTAGCCTGTTTTGTGCCCTAGACGCTATAAATGATCGTTGTGATCCTTGGTCTATTAAGGCTCTGAGTTTGAACAGTTCTCCTCGGTGTTCGATGGAGACAACTGCTGTGGGTAATAGTACCCTACTGTGGTTTTCGCTATGTAGCGTTTGGGTTTTCATCGCCTTTGAGCAGCATGGTGCTTCTTGGCAGTTTTCAGGATTTGTTGTGGCAACTAATCCTGTTGCTCGTTTTACGTTTGCATTGTTTGGGGGTGAGCTGGAAAAATTTGTTATATGTAACATTGAATGATGTCTTTTATGGCAATAAACGCAATTAAATTTGCTTTCGCAATCTTTAAGCGTATGCGCATGTGACAGACAGTTGGTACATAATTTTTTCGTTCTTACGAAATTGTTTCGATCGCTAACATTCATTTTTTTGAATTTTTTGCACAATTTTAATTTGTGACCTCCTCTGCACAGTTCGCATGACGTTTGTTTATATTGTTCGGAAGAGAACGATTGATTTTTAAAAAAGTTTCTATTTGAATTATTGTGGCTACTTGCTTGGGGTCTATTGAAGCTTCTATTGAGGTCGTTTTGAACGTTTTTCGTCCTGACTAGTTTTTTATCTACCCTTTCTGCGATTTCATATTGGGTAGTAAGAAAATTTTTTCATTTGCTGCCACGTTGGGCACTTTCTTCGCGATGAGAGCGATTGCTCCCACAAAAGTAACGATTTTTCTGGTAATGCAGCTTGCATATATTTACCAGAATGGGGTCCCAATTATCTGTGGGAATATTCTGTGTTGATAAAACAGACAAACAATTTGAAACCGTGGATTGAAGCTTTATGAATTCTTCACTGGTTTCTTTCTGAATTTTTGGTAAATTCATTAGTATCGTCACTTGCTTGTCGACCAATATTCTCTCGTTTTCGTAACGTGCTTTAAGAGCTTCCCAAGCAAAATTGAAATTTTCGTCATTGAGTGCGAACTGTTTGACTATTACGCCTGCCTGACCTTTGGTTTTGTATCTGAGGTGATACAACTTCTGTGCTTGTGATAATTTAGGATGGTTTATGTACACAGCTGTAAACATGTCCCGGAAGGACGGCCACTGTTCATAACCACCATGAAATATATCTGTGTCGCATACTGGCACTTTAAGGTGAATGCCTGAACTTGCCTCTTGGGCTTGTCTTTGTGGCAGCTCTACTCTCGGTTGTGGAGTAGGTGCAATTGCTCTTAAAAGTTTTAGTTGATCAGAAATCATTGCCTTTGTGTCTTCGAACTGGTCTAGGCAGTGTTCATACTTGGTGTATGCCGAGGATTTAAAATTTTCCGGTAGATCTGAGTCGTCAGATTCTACGATTGCGTCATATGCCGCTTGGAGACGTGTCCAGAAATTGTCTAAATTATCTTTTTTGATTTCTAAGACCGATTCAGAATTGTCTTGAATCGGTGAAGATGAAAATCGAGTGCAGTATCGTATCAAACTGTCACTCTCAGCAATGAATTTTGTATAAGTAATGTCTTTACCCCTCTTTAGTTTTGTAGCACCTTGCTTTGAGCGTGTAGCTTCTGCCGGTGTACACGGACTTTTTTTGTCTGAAATCATTTTTGGAACTTTTAGCAACTGAGTTGTTTTAGATTCCTTTGAGTCTGAGCTCATTTAAAGATGTATAGAATATCAAAAGTCTTAGTGAAAACTAGACTTGTAGATGTTTGGAAAAGTTTCGTATAAATTGTTCAATAGAGGACTCTTTTGTATGCAAGAGTTTCAAAAAAAAAGAAATCAATAAAACCAATGGCTTTTGGATAAACCGAGATTTCAAAAAATAATTTCGTTTATATATGTATTTGATGTATGATCAGACGAGAACTCTTTTAAGTAAAATAAGAGTTTTTAATTAAATTAATAAACCCAAAACGCTTTTTGTTGCCGCGTATAATCGTGTTTATGAGTAACCGAAAACTCTTTTAGGTTAAATAAGAGTTGTGTTATTTTTGCTTCGAATTCAATTTAATTTTATTTAATTATTCGTTATTAATCCGCAAAACCAATAATTCCTTGTATATATTTGTATATGTATGTTCGTATATATTTATGTATCTTTATTTTGTTATGTGCTAATGAGCGCTCGCTTTAGAGATCACTGCACTTTAGTCATAAGCATGTATGTACATATGTATGTATTACGCTTTGGTTTTTTACACAATCCTGCTTGTTTTTGTTGCTCAAAAAACAAGGGGTATTGCGGAATATATGCCAATGTGGACTTTGAATATATTTTATACGCGATCCTGCTTGGTTTTGTTAGCCAAAACCCAAGGGGTATCGCGGAATATATGCCAATGTGGACTTAGAAGCAGTAAGCGTATCTACATATGTATGTGACAATACTTATGTAAATTTTTAAGTATGTTATAAAAATTTTTATATTATATTTATTGTTGTCTTTAAATTGTACCCGATGCCGACAGGGTATATTTTTTGGAGGAGTATATATGTGTATGCGCCCGTGAGTATATATATATATATATGTACAAATATACACGGATATATGTATGTTTGTTCGCGGTACGAAGAAATCACGAAAAAATTAACCGACCGCAGGTAATTTTCGCAAATTCACTTGTTGTTGAGTATATAATTTGTGTAGCTGCGCAGCATATATGTACATATGTATAATTTAATTGTACTCCGAATTGAGAATTTATGTTTGTATATGTACTAGTAAATGAGCAAGTTATGCTCTTGTTATATTATGGAAATATATGTGACATATATGTATGTATGTATGTATGATTCAATTTGCACATATGCTTTTTTTTTTTTTTTTTTTTTTTTTTTTTTTTTTTTTTTTTTTTGGTGATTGCCGTAGCTGACTTTAAACAATCCTGCTTATACTTGATTAAGTATAAGGGGTGTTGCGGGAAATCTCTGCAAGTAAATACTTGAAAATTTTTGTTTTTATTGCTTTTGGGATGAATTTTGTGTTATAACACAACGGTAAGCATTTACCGGCAATCACTAGTCCGCTATATACAGTACCAAACTGCCTTGTTAGCGGTTTTCGGTTTTTCCCGTAAAAAAGACCGAGTACCAAAACAGTTTGGTAACGGTTTTACTACTTCTGTTGACCGGAATTTAGGTAAGAATCCTAAATTTCCCCTTTTTTTCCCTTTAAATTGAACCATACATATATATATATAGTATAAAAATGAAAGGAAACGATACAACTCACTTTGTATTCCGCCAGGGGCTTTTGGGGACGATATGAGTGTACGTATGTATGTATCCGATGTGTGGGTCTTGTGCGTGTGCGTGTGTGTATGCCAGTGCTTGTGCTTTGCTTCGTTTGTGTCTGTCCTTGGTTTTCTGCTTCTCCAGTTCTCCAGTCCTTTTGTTGCTAGTGTTGTAGCTTGTGATTTTGTATGATTTATTCCTTTGTTTGTTGGGAATATGTATGTCACTGCACAATCTCTTTTTATATTATATGTACATATGTATGCATATAGTGGGTGTAAGTTATTCTTCTTTCTCACTGATCTCTTTCACTTCACCTCACTGTTGTCACCACCTGTCACCTTACATACATATATGTATCGTATGTGTATATTATTTTCCTCACTGCACTCTTTGTCACCACACTTTTGTTTTTTTTTTTTTTGTAGCCGCACTTTTTCGTATGCTTGTGAAATTTTATTTTTAATATATTCTTTTTTTTTTCCAATTTTGTCACCGCTCAAGTATATGCACGCACATATGTACCATATATATGTACGTATCGTCCACACTATATATATGTATACAATATATATATATTTTTTTTTTTTTTTTGTTTTGTTGTTGCCGGGTTTTTGCTTTACTGTGCACCACCGGCTGTTTTTTTTTTTTTTTTTTTTTTTTTCCCCAACGGGTTATTTTTGTAACTGCTTAACTGTGTCACCTCACCAAATTGGTTTCCCGCAATTTTAATCACTGGTTTTTAATTTTTTTTTTTTTTTTTTTTTTTCAATATCCACCAATGGTTTTTTTTTTCAAATTTTTATAACAGTTTTCTCAACCGTATCATAAACGGTGTTTTTTTTTTTTTTTTTTTTTCACTTTTTTTTTTGTCTTTTTGCACTTTTATGTTATTTGGTTTACGCGCCACCGTAACCGATATTATTTTTTTTTTTCCCCAAAATTTTTTCACACTTTTAACGCGTCACCGTGACCGATATATATATTATTCTGTGTTACCAATAGTGCCGTCCGGTACGGCTCGAAGGACCAAATATAAAATTCACTGCAGTACCATACACTCCGCGGACTCACCCGTTAAATTGGAGACGAAAGCGAAGGAGGAAAATCCAAAATTGACAAGCTGGCAAAAACGATGCGTATATGCGCGCGGATCTTAATTGAAAGAGAGTGGCGCCTAGTCCGTCGGTCCCTTTTGTTATTTTTTGTGCGGTGTCCTCATGTGTGTTGAATTCGTGATGCGTTGGTGTGTGTGGGAGGAGATGATGACGTGTGGAGTTGGTGTGTGTGCGATGAGAGGATGATGTGTGGAGTTGGTGTGAGTGCGATGAGTATTGGTGTAGAGGTGTGGAGTATGATGTGTGGATGATGTGGATGGTGTAACCGTGTTGAGTATGGTGTGTACGTTATTATATTAAGGGGGGTCAGGTGCTCATTTAGCCAATACCTAACTAACGGGTGATTTTTTTGAGGTTAGGATTTTCATGCATTAGTATTTGACAGATTACGTGGGATTTCAGACATGGTGTCAAAGAGAAAGATGCTCAGTATGCTTTGACATTTCATCATGAATAGACTTACTAACGAGCAACGCTTGCAAATCATTGAATTTTATTACCAAAATCAGTGTTCGGTTCGAAATGTGTTTCGCGCTTTACGTCCGATTTATGGTCTACATAATCGACCAAGTGAGCAAACAATTAATGCGATTGTGACCAAGTTTCGCACTCAGTTTACTTTATTGGACATTAAACCAACCACACGAATGCGTACAGTGCGTACAGAAGAGAATATTGCGTCTGTTTCTGAGAGTGTGGCTGAAGACCGTGAAATGTCGATTCGTCGCCGTTCGCAGCAATTGGGTTTGTGTTATTCGACCACATGGAAGATTTTACGCAAAGATCTTGGTGTAAAACCGTATAAAATACAGCTCGTGCAAGAACTGAAGCCGAACGATCTGCCACAACGTCGAATTTTCAGTGAATGGGCCCTAGAAAAGTTGGCAGAAAATCCGCTTTTTTATCGACAAATTTTGTTCAGCGATGAGGCTCATTTCTGGTTGAATGGCTACGTAAATAAGCAAAATTGCCGCATTTGGGGTGAAGAGCAACCAGAAGCCGTTCAAGAACTGCCCATGCATCCCGAAAAATGCACTGTTTGGTGTGGTTTGTACGCTGGTGGAATCATTGGACCGTATTTTTTCAAAGATGCTGTTGGACGCAACGTTACGGTGAATGGCGATCGCTATCGTTCGATGCTAACAAACTTTTTGTTGCCAAAAATGGAAGAACTGAACTTGGTTGACATGTGGTTTCAACAAGATGGCGCTACATGCCACACAGCTCGCGATTCTATTGCCATTTTGAGGGAAAACTTCGGACAACAATTCATCTCAAGAAATGGACCCGTAAGTTGGCCACCAAGATCATGCGATTTAACGCCTTTAGACTATTTTTTGTGGGGCTACGTCAAGTCTAAAGTCTACAGAAATAAGCCAGCAACTATTCCAGCTTTGGAAGACAACATTTCCGAAGAAATTCGGGCTATTCCGGCCGAAATGCTCGAAAAAGTTGCCCAAAATTGGACTTTCCGAATGGACCACCTAAGACGCAGCCGCGGTCAACATTTAAATGAAATTATCTTCAAAAAGTAAATGTCATGAACCAATCTAACGTTTCAAATAAAGAACCGATGAGATTTTGCAAATTTTATGCGTTTTTTTTTTTAAAAAAGTTATCAAGCTCTTAAAAAATCACCCTTTATAAGATTACGGAATTCTTCCAAATGAACTGTCATTATGCCGCCATGGCTTTGTAGCAACTTCAATACGTTAAAGAAGGTTAATTATTTTAAAAATGTTAAACTAATGGTTTGAAGCATTTTGATATCGCTTGCTAAATGAATATATACATGAAAGTCGAATTTATACCTAAATATAAGATAACGGAATTCTTCTAAATGCAGTGCTGTTATACCGTTAAGGCTTTATGTAGACTTCAGTGCGTTAAAGAAGGTTTATTAACTTAAATATGTTAAACTAATGATTTGAAGCATTTCGATATCGATTGCTAAATGTGTATATACAAGAAAATCGACTTTATACCTAAATATAAGATTATGGAGTTCTTAAAAATTACTGTCGTTATGCCGCCATAGCTTTACTTCACCTTCAATACGTTAAAGATGGTTAATTAACTAAAATATGTTAAACTAATGAAATGAAGCATTTCGATATCGATTGCTAAATATGTAAATACAATAAAATCGACTTTTTACCTTAATATAAGATTACGGAATTCTTCTAAATGCACTGCACTTATACCGTTAAGGCTTTATGTAGACTTCAGTGTGTTAAAGAAGGTTTATTATAAATAACTTGAAAATGTAAAACTAATGATTTGAAGCATTTCGATATCGATTGCTAAATGTGTATATACAAGAAAATCGACTATACATATACCTAAATATAAGATTACGGAATTCATCCAAATGTACTGTCGTTATGCCGCCATGGTTTGTACCAACTTCAATACGTTAAAGAAGGTTAATTAACTTAAATATGTTAAACTAATGATTTGAAGCATTTCGATATCGCTTGCTTAATGAATATATACAAGAGAGTCGAATTTATACCTAAATATAAGATAACAGAATTCTTCTAAATGCAGTGCTGTTATACCGTTAAGGCTTTATGTAGACTTCAGTGCGTTAAAGAAGGTTTATTAACTTAAATATGTTAAACTAATGATTTGAAGCATTTCGATATCGATTGCTAAATGTGCATATACAAAAAAATCGACTTTTTATCTAAATATAAGATTACGGAATTCTTCCAAATGTACTGTCGTTATGCCGCCATGGCTTTGTATCAACTGCAGTTCGTTAAAGAATGTTTATTAACTTAAATATGTTAAACCAGTTATTTGAAGCATTTCGATATCGACTGCTAAATATGTACATACAAGAAAATCGACTTTACACCTAAATATAAAATTATAACATTATGGAATTCTTCTAAATGCACTGCCGTTATGCCATTAGGGCCTCATGTAGACTTTAGTGCGCTAAAGAAGGTTTATTAACTTAAATATGTTAAACATATGATTTAAAGCATTTCGATATCGATTGCTAAATGTGTATATACAAGAAAATCGAATTTATACCTAAATTGAAGATAACATAATTCTTCTAAATGCACTGCCGTTATGCCGTTAAGGTTTTATGTAGACTTCAGTGAGTTAAAGAAGGTTTATTAACTTAAATATGTTAAACTAATGATTTGAAGCATTTCGATATCGATTGCTAAATGTGTATATACAAGAAAATCGACTTTATACCTAAATATAAGGTTACGGAATTCTTCCAAATGTACTGTCGTTATGCCGCCATGGCTTTATGTCAACTTCAATTCGTTAAAGAAGGTTAACTAACTTAAATAAGTTAAACTAATAATTTGAAGCATTTTGATATCGCTTGCTAAATGAGTATATACAAGAAAGTCGAATTCATACCTAAATATAAGATAACGGAATTCTTCTAAATGCAGTGCAGTTATACCGTTAAGGCTTTATGTAGACTTCAGTGCGTTAAAGAAGGTTTATTATAAATAACTTGAAAATGTAAAACTAATGATTTGAAGCATTTCGATATCGATTGCTAAATGTGTATATACAAGAAAATCGACATTCGGAATTCTTCTAAATGTACTGTCGTTATGCCGCCATGGTTTGTATCAACTACAATACGTTAAAGAAGGTTAGTTATTTTAAATGTGTTAAACTAATGTTTTGAAGCATTTCGATATCGACTGCTAAATGTGTAAATACAACAAAATCGACTTTATACCTAAATATAAAATTATAACATTACGGATTTCTTCTAAATGCACTGCCGTTATACCGTTAAGGCTTTATGTAGACCTCATTAAGCTAAAAAATGTTTATTAACTTAATATGTTAAACTAATGATTTGAAGCATTTCAATATCGATAGCTAAATGTGTATATACAAGAAAATCGACCTTGTACCTAAATATAAGATTACGGAATTTTTCCAAATGTGCTGTCGTTATGCCGGCATGGCTTTATATCAACTTCAATACGTTAAAGAAGGTTAATTAACTTAAATATGTTAAACTAATGATTTGAAGCATTTCGATATCGCTTGCTAAATGTGCATATACAAAAAATCGACTTTTTACATAAATATAAGATTACGGAATTCTTCCAAATGTACTGTCGTTATGCCGCCATGGCTTTGTATCAACTGCAGTTCGTTAAAGAATGTTTATTAACTTAAATATGTTAAACCAGTTATTTGAAGCATTTCGATATCGACTGCTAAATGTGTAAATACAAGAAAATCGACTTTACACCTAAATATAAGATAACATAATTCTTCTAAATGCACTGCCGGTATGCCGTTAAGGCTTTATGTAGACTTCAGTGAGTTAAAGAAGGTTTATTAACTTAAATATGTTAAACTAATGATTTGAAGCATTTCGATATCGATTGCTAA
This sequence comes from Bactrocera correcta, assembly GCA_027475135.1. Taxonomy (NCBI): domain Eukaryota; kingdom Metazoa; phylum Arthropoda; class Insecta; order Diptera; family Tephritidae; genus Bactrocera; species Bactrocera correcta. The sequence goes on along the minus strand of JAPZAG010000161.1, from coordinate 27,586 downwards.
ATATGTAAATACAAGAATATCGACTTTGTATCTAAATATAAGATTACAGAATTCTTTTAAATGCACTGCAGTTATACCCTTAAGGCTTTATGTAAACTTCAGTGCGTTAAAGAAGGTTTATTATAAATAACTAGAAAATGTAAAACTAATGATTTGAAGCATTTCGATATCGATTGCTTAATGTGTATGTACAACAATATCGACTTTATACCTGAATAAAAGATAACGGAATTCTTCTACATGCACTGCCGCTATGCCGTTAAGGCTTTTGTAGACTTCAGTGCGTTAAAGAGGGTTAATTAACTTAAATATGTTAAACTAATGTTTTGAAGCACTTCAATATCTATTGCTAAATGAGTATATACAAGAAAATCGAATTTATACCTAAATATAAGATAACGGAATTCTTCCAAATGTACTGTCGTTATGCCGCCATTGCTTTGTATACACTGCAGTTCGTTAAAGAATGTTTATTAACTTAAATATGTTAAACCAGTTATATGAAGCATTTCGATATCGACTGCTTAATGTGTAAATACAAGAAAATCGACTTTACACCTAAATATAAGATTACGGAACTCTTCCAAATGCACTGCCGATATGCCGTTAAGGCTTGTGTAGACTTCAGTAAGATAAAGAGGATTAACTAACTTAAATCTGTTAAACTTATGATGTGAAGCATATCGGCATCGATTGCTAAATGTGTATATACAAGAAAATCGACTTTATACCTAAATATGAGATTACGGAGTTCTTCCAAATTACTGTCGTTATGCCGCCATAGCTTTACTTCACCTTCAATACGTTAAAGATGGTTAATTAACTAAAATATGATAAACTAATGAAATGAAGCATTTCGATATCGATTGCTAAATATGTAAATACAATAAAATCGACTTTTTACCTTAATATAAGATTACGGAATTCTTCTAAATGCACTGCACTTATACCGTTAAGGCTTTATGTAGACTTCAGTGTGTTAAAGAAGGTTTATTATAAATAACTTGAAAATGCAAAACTTATGATTTGAAGCATTTCGATATCGATTGCTAAATGTGTATATACAAGAAAATCGACTTTACATATACCTAAATATAAGATAACGGAATTCTTCCAAATGTACTGTCGTTATGCCGCATGGTTTGTACCAACTTCAATACGTTAAAGAAGGTTAATTAACTTAAATATGTTAAACTAATGATTTGAAGCATTTCGATATCGATTGCTAAATGTGCATATACAAAAAAATCGACTTTTTACATAAATATAAGATTACGGAATTCTTCCAAATGTACTGTCGTTATGCCGCCATTGCTTTGTATACACTGCAGTTCGTTAAAGAATGTTTATTAACTTAAATATGTTAAACCAGTTATATGAAGCATTTCGATATCGACTGCTAAATGTGTAAATACAAGAAAATCGACTTTACACCTAAATATAAGATAACATAATTCTTCTAAATGCACTGCCGGTATGCCGTTAAGGCTTTATGTAGACTTCAGTGAGTTAAAGAAGTTTTGTTAACATAAATATGTTAAACTAATGATTTGAAGCATTTCGATATCGATTGTTAATTGTGTATATACAAGAAAATCGACTTTATACCTAAATATGAGATTTCGGAATTCTTCCAAATGTACTGTCGTTATGCCGCCATGGCTTTATGTCAACTTCAATTCGTTAAAGAAGGTTAATTAACTTAAATAAGTTAAACTAATAATTTGAAGCATTTTGATATCGCTTGCTAAATGAGTATATACAAGAAAGTCGAATTTATACCTAAATATAAGATAACGGAATTCTTCTAAATGCAGTGCAGTTATACCGTTAAGGCTTTATGTAGACTTTTGTGCGTTAAAGAAGGTTTATTAACTTAAGTATGTTAAACTAATGATTTGAAGCATTTCGATATCGATTGCTTAATGCGTATATTGAACAAAATCGACTTTATACCTAAATATAAGATTACGGAACTCTTCCAAATGCACTGCCGTTATGCCGTTAAGGCTTTTGTAGACTTCAGTAAGATAAAGAGGATTAACTAACTTAAATCTGTTAAACTTATGATGTGAAGCATATCGGCATAGATTGCTAAATGTGTATATACAAGAAAATCGACTTTATACCTAAATATAAGATTACGGAGTTCTTCCAAATTACTGTCGTTATGCCGCCATAGCTTTACTTCACCTTCAATAAGTTAAAGATTGTTAATTAACTAAAATATGTTAAACTAATGAAGTGAAGCATTTCGATATCGATTGCTAAATATGTAAATACAATAAAATCGACTTTTTACCTTAATATAAGATTACGGAATTCTTCTAAATGCACTGCACTTATACCGTTAAGGCTTTATGTAGACTTCAGTGTGTTAAAGAAAGTTTATTATAAATAACTTGAAAATGTAAAACTAATGATTTGAAGCATTTCGATATCGATTGCTAAATGTGTATATACAAGAAAATCGACTTTACATATACCTAAATATAAGATTACGGAATTCTTCCAAATGTACTGTCGTTATTCCGCCATGGTTTGTATCAACTACAATACGTTAAAGAAGGTTAGTTATTTTAAATGTGTTAAACTAATGTTTTGAAGCATTTCGATATCAACTGCTAAATGTGTAAATACAACAAAATCGACTTTATACCTAAATATAAAATTATAACATTACGGATTTCTTCTAAATGCACTGCCGTTATACCGTTAAGGCTTTATGTAGACCTCATTAAGCTAAAAAATGTTTATTAACTTAATATGTTAAACTAATGATTTGAAGCATTTCAATATCGATAGCTAAATGTGTATATACAAGAAAATCGACTTTGTACCTAAATATAAGATTACGGAATTTTTCCAAATGTACTGTCGTTATGCCGCCATGGCTTTATATCAACTTCAATACGTTAAAGAAGGTTAATTAACTTAAATATGTTAAACTAATGATTTGAAGCATTTCGATATCGCTTGCTAAATGTGTATATAAAAGAAAATCGAATTTATACCTAAATATAAGATAACGGAATTTTTCTAAACGCACTGCCGTTATGCCGTTAAGGCTTTATGCAGACTTCAGTAAGATAGAGGGGAATAATTAACTTAAATATGTTAAACTTATGATTTGAAGCATCTCGATATCGATTGCTAAATATGTAAATACAAGAAAATCGACTTTTTACCTTAATATAAGATTACGGAATTCTTCTAAATGCACTGCACTTATACCGTTAAGGCTTTATGTAGACTTCAGTGTGTTAAAGAAGGTTTATTATAAATAACTTGCAAATGTAAAACTAATGATTTGAAGCATTTCGATATCGATTGCTAAATATGTATGTACAACAATATCGACTTTTTACATAAATATAAGATTATGGAATTCTTCTAAATGCACTGCCGTTATGCCGCCATGGCTTCATGTCACCTTCGGTAGGTTAAAGAAGAAAATTTAACTTAAATATGTTAAACTAATGATTTGAAGCATTTCGATATCGATTGCTAAATGTGCTAGTACAAGAAACTTGACTTTATACCTAAACATAGGATAACGGAATTCTTCCAAATGCACTGCCGTCCATCCGCCATGGCTTTATGTCAACTTCAGTTCGTTAAAGAAGGTTTGTTAACTTAAATATGTTAAACTAATGATTTGAAGCATTTCGATATCGATTGCTAAATGTGTATATACAACAAAATCGACTTTATACCTAAATATAAGATAACGGAATTCATATAAATATGCTGCCGTTATGCCGTTATGGCTTTATGTAAACTTCAGTAAGGTAAAGAAGGTTAATTAACTTAAATATGCTAAACCAGTTATTTGAATCGTTTTGATATCGATTGCAAAATGTGTACGTACAAGAAAATCGGCTTTATGCCCAAACGCACTGCCGTTATGCCGTTATGGCTATATATTAACTTCAGTTCGTTAATGAAGATTGATTAACTTAAATATGTTAAACCAGTTATTTAAAGCATTTCGATATCGATTGCTTAATGCACATATACAAGAAAATCTACTTTATACCTAAATATAAGACTACGGAATTCTTCCAAATGTACTGTCGTTATGCCGCCATGGCTCTTTATCAACTTCAATACGTTAAAGAAGGTCAATTAACTTAAATATCTTAAACTAATGATTTGAAGCATTTCGATATCGCTTGCTTAATGTGTATATACAAGAAAATCGAATTTATACCTAAATATAAAATTATAACATTACGGAATTCTTCTAAATGCACTGTCGTTATACCGCTAAGGCTTTATGTAGACTTCAGTAAGCTAAAAAATATTTATTAACTTAATATGTTAAACTAATGATTTCAAGCATTTCGATATGGATATCTAAATGTGTATATAAAAGAAAATCGACTTTATACCTAAATATAAGATTACGGAATTCTTCCAAATGCACTGCCGTTATGGCTTTATATCAACTGCAATACGTTAAAGAAGGTTAATTAACTTAAATATGTTAAACTAATGATTTGAAGCATTCCGATATCGCTTGCCAAAGATGTATATACAAGAAAATCGAATTTATACCTAAATACAAGATAACGGAGTTCTTCTACATGCACTGCCGTTATGCCGTTAACGCTTTATGTAGACTTGAGTGCGTTAAAGAAGGTTTATTAACTTAAATATGTTAAACTAATGATTTAAAGCATTTCGATATCGATTGCTAAATGTGTATATACAAGAAAATTTACTTTATACCTAAATATAAGATTACGGAATTCTTCCAATCCTACTGTCATTATGCCGCCATGGCTTTGTATCAACTTCAATACGTTAAAGAAGGTTAATTATTTTAAATATGTTAAACTATTGGTTTGAAGCATTTCGATATCGATTGCTAAATGTGGAAATACAAGAAAATCGAATTTATACCTAAATATAAAATTATAACGTTACGGAATTCTTCTAAATGCACTGCCGTTATACCGTTAAGGCTTTATGTAGACTTTAGTAAGCTAAAAAATGTTTATTAATTTAATATGTTAAACAAATGATTTAAAGCATTTCGATATCGATAGCTAAATGTGTATATACAAGAAAATCGATTTTATACCTAAATAAAAGATTACGGAAGTCACTCAAATATACTGCCGTTATGCCGTTATGGCTTTATTTAAACTTCAGTAAGATAAAGAAGGTTAATTAACCTAAATAAGCTAAACCAGTTATTTGAAGATTTTCGATATCGATTGCTAAATGTGTAAATCCAAGAAACTCGACTACATACCTAAATATAAGATTACGGAATTCTTCCAAATGCACTGCCGTTATGGCTTTATATCAACTTCAATACGTTAAAGAAGGTTAATTAACTTAAATATGTTAAACTAATGATTTGAAGCATTTCGATATATATCGACTATATATCTAAATATAAGATTATACCTAAATATAAGATTACGTAATTCTTCTAAATGCACTGCCGTTATGCCGTTTAGGCTTGATGTAGACTTCAGTAACATAAAGAGGGTTAATTAACTTAAATATGTTAAACTAATGATTTGAAGCATTTCGATATCGATTGCTAAATGTGTATATACAAGAAAATCGAATTTATACCTAAATATAAGATAACATAATTCTTCTAATTGCACTGCCGTTATGCCGTTAAGGTTTTGTGTAGACTTCAGTGAGTTAAAGAAGGTTTATTAACTTAAATATGTTAAAATAATGATTTGAAACATTTCGATATATATCGACTTTATATCTAAACTATAAGATTATACCTAAATATAAGATTACGTAATTCTTCTAATTGCACTGCCGTTATGCCGTTAAGGCTTGATGTAGACTTCAGTCCGATAAAGAGGGTTAATTAACTTAAATATGTTAAACTAATGATTTGAAGCATTTCGGTATCGATTGCTAAATGAGTATGTACAAGAAAATCGAATTCATACCTAAATATAAGATTACGTAATTCTTCTAAATGCACTGCCGTTATGCCGTTAAAGCTTTTGCAGACTTCAGTAAGAAAAAGAGGGTTAAGTAACTTAAAAATGTTAAACTAATGATTTGAAGCATTTCGATATCGATTGCTAAATGTGTATATAAAAGAAAATCGACTTTACATATACCTAAATATAAGATTACGGAATTCTTCCAAATGTACTGTCGTTATGCCAACATGGTTTGTATCAACTACAATACGATAAAGAAGGGTAATTATTTTAAATATGTTAAACTAATGGTTTGAAGCATTCGGTATCGACTGCTAAATGTGTAAATACAACAAAATCGATTTTATACCTAAATATAAAATTATAACATTACGGATTTGTTCTAAGTGCACTGCCGTTATACCGTTAAGGCTTTATGTAGACCTCATTAAGCTAAAAAATGTTTATTAACTTAATACATAAGTATGTTATGGCCTTATATAAACTTCAGTACGTTAAAAAAGGGTGTTTAACTTAAATATGTTAAAGTAATTATTTGAAGCATCTCGATATCGATTCCCAAATATGTAAATACTTGAAAATAGACTTTAACCTAAATATAAGATTACGGAATTCTTCTACATGCACTGCCGTTATGCCGCCATGGCTTTATGCCAACCTCAGTTCGTTAAAGAGGTTTTATTAACTTAAATATGTAAACTAATGTTTTGAAGCATTTCGATATCGATTGCTAAATGCATATATACAAGAAAATCGATTTTATACCTAAATATAAGATTACGGAATTCTTCCAAATTACGGTCGTTATGCCGCCATGGCTTTATATCACCTTCAATACGTAAAAGATGGTTACTTAACTAAAATATGTTAAGCTAATGATTTGAAGCATTTCGATATCGATTGCTAAATATGTAAATACAAGAAAATCGACTTTATACATAAATATAAGGTTACGGAATTCATTGAAATACACTGCCGTAATGGCTTTATACAAACTTCAGTACGTTAAAAAAGGGTGTTTGACTTAAATATGTTAAAGTAATTATTTGAAGCATCTCGATATCGATTCCCAAATGTGTAAATACTTGAAAATAGACTTTAACTTAAATATAAGATTACGGAATTCTTCTACATGCACTGCCGTAATGCCGCCATGGCTTTATGCCAACTTTAGTTCGTTAAAGAGGTTTTATTAACTTAAATATGTGGAACTAATGATTTGAAGCATTTCGATATCGATTGCTAAATGTGTATATACAAGAAAATCGACTTTATACCTCAACATAAGATTACGAATTCTTCTACATGCACTGCCGTTATGCCGCTATGGCTTTATGCCAACTTCAGTTCGTTAAAGAAGGTTTATTAACTTTAATATGTTAAAATAATGATTTGAAGCATTTTGGTATCGATTGCTAAATGTGTATATATAAGATAATCGACTTTATACCCAAATATAACATTTAATAATTCTTCTAAATGCACTGCCGTTATACCGTTAAGGCTTTATGTAGACTTCAGTAAGATAAAGAAGGTTAATTAACTTAAATATGCTAAACTAATGATTTGAAGCATTTCGATATCGATTGTTAAATGTGTATATTTAACAAAATCGACTTTATACCTAAATATAAAATTACGGAATTCTTCCAAATGCACTGCCTTTATACCGTTAAGGCTTTATGTAAACTTCAGTAAGGTAAAGAAGGTTAATTAACTTAAATATATTGAACTAATGATTTGAAGCATTTCGATATCGATTGTAAATGTGTATATAAAAAATCGACTTTATACCTAAATATAAGATTACGAAATTCTTCTAAATGCACTGCCGTTATACCGTTAAGGCTTTATGTAAACTTCAGTAGTAAAGAAGGTTAATTAACTTAAATATGTTAAACTAATGATTTGAACATTTCGATATCGATTGCTTAATGATTATACAAGAAAATCGACTTTATACCTAAATATAAGATTACGAATTCTTCTAAATTCACTGCGTTATGCCGTTATAGGCTTTATGTAACTTCAGTCGATAAAGAGGCTTTATTAACTTAAATATGTTAAACTAATGATTTGAAGCATTTCGATATCGATTGCTAATGGTATATACAAGAAAATCGACTTTATACCTAAATATAAGATACGGAATTCTTCTAAATGCACTGCCGTTATGCCGCCATAGCTTTTGTAACTTCAGTCGTTAAAAAAGGTTTATTAACTTAAATATGTTAAATAATGATTTGAAGCATTTCGATATCGTTTGCTAAATGTGTATATACAAGAAAATCGACTTTATTACCTAAACATAAGATTACGGAATTCTTCTAAATGCACTGCCGTTATGCCATCATAGGTTTTGTAAACTTCAGTCGATAAAGAAGGTTAATTAATTTAAATATGTTAAATTATGATTTGAAGCATTTCGATATCGATTGCTAAATGTGTATATACAAGAAAATCGACTTTATACCTAAACATAAGATTACGGAATTCTTCTAAATGCACTGCCGTTATGCCACCATGGCTTTATGTAAACTTCAGTTCGTTCAAAAAGTTTTATTAACTTAAATATGTTAAACTAATGATTTGAAGAATTTCTATATTAATTGCTAAATGTCAGTATACAACAAAATCGACTTTATACCTAAATATAAATTACGGAATTCTTCTAAATGCACAGCCGTTATGCCGTTAAGGCTTTATGTAGACTTCAGTAAGATAAAGAAGGTTTATTAGCTTAAATATGGTAAACTAATGATTTGAAGCATTTCGGTATCGATTTCTGAATGTGTATATACAAGAAAATCGATTTTATACCTAAATAGAAGATTACGGAATTCTTCCAAATTACTGTCGTTATGCCGCCATGGCTTTATATCACCTTCAATACGCTAAAGATGGTTAATTAACTTAAATATGTTAAACTAATGATTTGAAGCATTTCGATATCGATTGCTAAATATGTAAATACAAGAAAATCGACTTTATACATAAATATAAAATTACGGAATTCATGAAATTACACTGCCGTTATGGCTTTATATAAACTTCAGTACGTTAAAAAAGGTTTTTTAACTTAAATATGTTAAAGTAATTATTCGAAGCATCTCGATATCGATTCCCAAATGTGTAAATACATGAAAATAGACTTTAACCTAAATATAAGATTACGGAATTCTTCTTCATGCACTGCCGTTATTTCGCCATGGCTTTATCCCTAACTTCAGTTCGTTAAAGAGGTTTTATTAACTTTAATATGTTAAACTAATGATTTTAAGCATTTCGATATCGATTGCTAAATGTGTATATACAAGAAAATCGACTTTATACCTCAACATAAGATTACGGAATTCTTCTACATGCACTGCCGTTATGCCGCCATGGCTTTATGCCAACTTCAATACGTTAAAAAGGGTTAATTAACTTTAATATGTTAAACTTATGATTTGAAGCATTTTGATATCGATTGCTAAATGTGTATATATAAGAAAATCGACTTTATACCCAAATATAACATTAAGTAATTCTTCTTAATGCACTGCCGTTATACCGTTAAGGCTTTATGTAGACTTCAGTAAGATAAAGAGGGTTAATTAACTTAAATATGCTAAACTAATGATTTGAAGCATTTCGATATCGATTGTTAAATGTGTATATTTAACAAAATCGACTTTATACCTAAATATAAAATTAGGGAATTCTTCCAAATGCACTGCCTTTATACCGTTAAGGCTTTATGTAAACTTCAGTAAGGTAAAGAAGGTTAATTAACTTAAATATATTGAACTAATGATTTGAACCATTTCGATATCGATTGCTTAATGAGTGTATACAAGAAAATCGACTTTATACCTAAATATAAGGTTAAGAAAATTGAAGGTGATATAAAGCCATGGCGGCATAACGACAGTAATTTGGAAGAATTCCGTAATCTTATGTTTAGGTATAAAATCGATTTTCATGTATATGCACATTCAGAAATCGATACCGAAATGCTTCAAATCATTAGTTTAGCATATTTAAGTTAATTAACCTTCTTTTTCTTACTGAAGTCTACATAAAGCCTTAACGGCATAACGGAAATGCATTTAGAAGAATTCCCGTAATCTTATATTTGGGTATAAAGTCGATTTTCTTTTATTAACACATTTAGCAATCGATATCGAAATGCTTCAAATCATTAGTTTAACATATTTAAGTTAATTCACCCTTTTATCTTACTGAAATCTACATAAAGCCTTAACGGCATAACGGCAGTGCATTTAGAAGAATTCCGTATTCTTATATTTAGTTATAAAGTCGATTTTGTTGTATACTGACATTTAGCAATTAATATCGAAATGCTTCAAATCATTAGTTTAACATATTTAAGTTAATAAAACTTTTTGAACGAACTGAAGTTTACATAAAGCCATGGTGGCATAACGGCAGTGCATTTAGAAGAATTCTGTTATCTTATGTTTAGGTGTAAAGTCGATTTTCGTGTATATACACATTTAGCAATCGATATCGAAATGCTTCAAATCAGTAGTTTAGCATATTTAAGTTAATTAACCTTCTTTATCTCACTGAAGTCTACAAAAACATTAACGGCATAACGGCAGTGCATTTAGAAGAATTACGTAATCTTATATTTGGGTATAAAGTCGCTTTTCTTTTATTAACACATTTAGCAATCGATATCGAAATGCTTCAAATCATTAGTTTAACATATTTAAGTTAATTCACCCTTTTATCTTACTGAAATCTACATAAAGCCTTAACGGCATAACGGTAGTGCATTTAGAAGAATTCCGTAATCTTATATTTAGGTATAAAGTCGATTTTGTCGTACATACACAGTTAGCAGTCGAAATCGAAATGCTTCAAATTGTTAGTTTAACATATTTAAGTTAATTCACCCTTTTATCCTACTGAAGTCTACATAAAGCCTTAACGGCATAACGGCAGTGCATTTAGAAGAACTACGTAATCTTACATTTAGGTATAAAGTCGATTTTCTTGTATTTACTCATTTAGCAATCGATATCGAAATGCTTCAACTTATTAGTTTAACATATTTAAGTTAATAAACCTTCTTCAACGAACTGAAGTTGGCATTAAGCCATGGCGGCATAACGGCAGTGCATGTAGAAGAATTCCGTTATCTTATATTTAGGTATAAAGACGATTTTGTTGTATATACACATTAAGCAATCGATATCGAAATGCTTCAAATCATTAGGTTAACATATTTAAGTTAATAAACCATCTTTATGTTTTTTCTTTAGTTAACACATTTAAGCTAATTAACCTTCTTTGACGTATTGAAGGTGATATAACGCCATGGCGGCATAACGACAGTACATCTGGAAGAATTCCGTAATCTTATATTTAGGTATAAAGTCGATTTTCTTGTATATATGCATTTAGCAATCGATTTCGAAAATCTTCAAATCATTAGTTTAACATATTTAAGTTAATTAACCTTCTTTAACGAACGGAAGTTGGCATAAAGCCATGGCGGCATAACGGCAGTGCATGTAGAGGAATTCCGTAATCTTATGTTTGGGTATAAATTCGATTTTTTTGTATACGCACATTTAGCAATCGATATCGAAATGCTTCAAATCATTAGTTTAACACATTTAAGTTAATTAACCCTCTTTTTCCTACTGAAGTCTAAAAACGCCTTAACGGCATAACGGCAAATCATTTAGAAGAATTGCGCAATCTTATATTTAGGTATAAAGTCGATTTTCTTGTATATACTCATTTAGCAATCGATATTGAAATGCTTCAAATCATTAGTTTAACATATTTAAGTTAACAAACCTACTTTAACGCACTGAAGTTAACACAAAGCCATGGCGGCATAACGGCAGAGCATGAAGAAGAATTCCGTAATCTTATATTCAGGTATAAATTCGATTTTTTTGTATATTCGCATTTTGCAATCGATATCGAAATGCTTCAAATCATTAGTTTAACATATTTAAGTTAATTAACCTTCTTTAACGTATTGAAGTATATAGAAAGCCATGGCGGCACAACGACAGTACATTTGGAAGAATTCCGTAATCTTGTATTTAGGTATAAAGTCGATTTTCTTGTATATATGCATTTAGCAATCGATTTCGAAAATTTCCAAATCATTAGTTTAACATATTTAAGTTAACATAAAGCCATAACGGCATAACGGCAGTGCATTTAGTAGAGTTCCGTAATCTTATGTTTAGGGATAAAGTCGATTTTCTTGTATATACACATTTAGCAATCGATATCGAAATGCCTCAAATCATTAGTTTAACATATTTAAGTTAATTAACCCTCTTTATCTTACTGAAGTCTAAAAACGCCTTAACGGCATAACGGCAAATCATTAAGAAGAATTGCGCAATCTTATATTTAGGTATAAAGTCGATTTTCTTGTATATACTCATTTAGCAATCGATATCGAAATGCTTCAAATAACTGGTTTCACATATGTATTTAAGTTATTTAGCCTACTTTATCTTACTGGCGTTTACATAAAGCCTTAACGGTATAAAGGCAGTGCAGTTCGAAGAATTCCGTAGTCTTATATTTAGGTATATAGTCGATTTTCTTTTATATACGCAATTAGCAAACGATATCGAAATGCTTCAAATCACTAGTTTAGCATATTTAAATTAATAAACCTTTTTTAACGAACTGAAGTTTACATAAAGCTATGGTGGCATAACGGCAGTGCATTTAGAAGAATTCCGTTATCTTATGTTTAGGTATAAAGTCGATTTTCTTGTTTATACACAGTTAGCGAGCGATATCGAAATGCTCCAAATCATTATTTTAACATATTTAAATTAATAAAGCTTCTTTAACGCACTGAAGTTAACACAAAGCCATGGCGGCATAACGGCAGTGCATTTGGAAGAATACCGTAATCTTATGTTTAGGTATAAAGTCGATTTTCTTGTATTAACATATTTAGCAATCGATATCGAAATGCTTCAAATCATTAGTTTAACATATTTAAGTTAATTAACCTTCTTTAACGTATTGAAGTTGACATAAAGCCATGGCGGCGTAACGACAGTACATTTGGAAGAATTCCGTAGTCTTATATTTAGGTATAAAGTCGATTTTCTTGTATATATGCATTAAGCAATCGATATCGAAATGCTTCAAATGATTAGTTTAACATATCTAAGTTAATTAGCGTACTTTATCGTACTGAAGTTTACATAAAGCCTTAACGGTATAAAGGCAGTGCAGTTGGAAGAATTCCGTAATTTTATATTTAGGTATAAAGTCGATTTTGTTAAATATACACATTTAACAATCGATATCGAAATGCTTCAAATCATTAGTTTAGCATATTTAAGTTAATTAACCTTCTTTATCTTACTGAAGACTACATAAAGCTTTAACGGTATAACGGCAGCGCATTTAGAAGAATTACTTAATGTTATATTTAGGTATAAAGTCGATTTTCTTATATATACACACTTAGCAAACGATATCAAAATGCTTCAAATCATTAGTTTAACATATTAAAGTTCATAAACCCTCTTTAACGAACTGAAGTTGGCATAAAGCCATGGCGGCATAACGGCAGTGCATGTAGAAGAATTCCGTAATCTTATGTAGAGGTATAAAGTCGATTTTCTTGTATATACACATTTAGCAATCGATATCGAAATGCTTCAAATCATTAGTTTCACAAATTTAAGTTAATAAAACCTCTTTAACGAACTGAAGTTGGCATAAAGCCATCGCGGCATAACGGCAGTGCATGTAGAAGAATTCCGTAATCTTATATTTAGGTTAAAGTCTATTTTCAAGTATTTACACATTTGGGAATCGATATCGAGATGCTTCAAATAATTACTTTAACATATTTTAGTTAAACAACCTTTTTTAACGTACTGAAGTTTATATAAAGCCATAACGGCAGTGTATTTCGATGAATTCCGTAATCTTATATTTATGTATAAAGTCGGTTTTCTTGTATTTACATATTTAGCAATCGATATCGAAATGCTTCAAATCATTAGTTTAACATATTTTAGTTAAGTAACCATCTTTAACGTATTGAAGGTGTTATAAAGCCATGGCGGCATAACGACAGTAATTTGGAAGAATTCCGTAATCTAATATTTAGGTATAAAATCGATTTTCTTGTATATATGCATTTAGCAATCGATATCGAAATGCTTCAAATCATTAGTTTAACATGTTTAAGTTAATTAACCCTCTTTATCTTCCTGAAGTCTACATAAAGCCTTAACGGTATAACGGCAATGCGTTTAGAAGAATTCCGTATTCTTATATTTAGGTATAAAGTCGATTTTGTTGTATACACACATTTAGCATTTAATATCGAAATGCTTCAAATCATTTGTTTAACATATTTAAGTTAATAAAACTTTTTTAACGAACTGAAGTTTACATAAAGCCATGGTGGCATAACGGCAGTGCATTTAGAAGAATTCTGTTATCTTATGTTTAGGTATAAAGTCGATTTTCTTGTATATACACATTTAGCAATCGATATCGAAATGCTTCAAATCAGTAGTTTAGCATATTTAAGTTAATTAACCTTCTTTATCTCACTGAAGTCTACAAAAACCTTAACGGCATAACGACAGTGCATTTAGGAGAATTACGTAATCTTATATTTGGGTATAAAGTCGATTTTCTTTTATTAACACATTTAGCAATCGATATCGAAATGCTTCAAATCGTTAGTTTAATATATTTAAGTTAATTCACCCTTTTATCTTACTGAAATCTACATAAAGCCTTAACGGCATAACGGCAGTGCATTTAGAAGAATTACCTAATCTTATATTTAGGTACAAATTCGATTTTCTTGTATATACACATTTAGCAATCGATATCGAAATGCTTCAAATCATTAGTTTAACATATTTAAGTAAATTAACCTTCTTAATCTTACTAAAGCCATTACGGCAGAACGGCAGTGCATTTAGAAGAATTCCGTAATCTTACGTTTAGGTATAAATTCGATTTTGTTGTATATACACTTTTAGCAATCGATATCGAGATGCTTCAACTGATTATTTTAACATATTTAAGTTAATAAACTTTCTTCGAAGAACTGAAGTTGGCATAAAATCATGGCCGCATAACGGCAGTGCATGAAGAAAAATTCCGTTATCTTATATTTAGGTACAAAATTGCTTTTTTTGTATATACACATTTAGCAATCGATATCGAAATGCCTCAAATAACTGGTTTAACATATGTATTTAAGTTATTTAGCCTACTTTGTCTTACTGGCGTTTACATAAAGCCTTATCGGCATGACGGCAGTGCATTTAGAAGAATTCCGTATTCTTATATTTAGGTATAAAGTCGATTTTGTTGTATACACACATTTAGCATTTAATATCGAAATGCTTCAAATCATTTGTTTAACATATTTAAGTTAATAAAACTTTTTTAACGAACTGAAGTTTACATAAAGCCATGGTGGCATAACGGCAGTGCATTTAGAAGAATTCTGTTATCTTATGTTTAGGTATAAAGTCGATTTTCTTGTATATACACATTTAGCAATCGATATCGAAATGCTTCAAATCAGTAGTTTAGCATATTTAAGTTAATTAACCTTCTTTATCTCACTGAAGTCTATAAAAACCTTAACGGCATAACGACAGTGCATTTAGAAGAATTACGTAATCTTATATTTGGGTATAAAGTCGATTTTCTTTTATTAACACATTTAGCAATCGATATCGAAATGCTTCAAATCGTTAGTTTAACATATTTAAGTTATATCACCCTTTTATCTTACTGAAATCTACATAAAGCCTTAACGGCATAACGGCAGTGCATTTAGAAGAACTACGTTATCTTATATTTAGGTATAAAGTCGATTTTCTTGTATTTACACATTTAGCAATCGATATCGAAATGCTTCAACTTATTAGATTCACATATTTAAGTTAATAAACCTTCTTCAACGAACTGAAGTTGGCATTAAGCCATGGCGGCATAACGGCAGTGCATGTAGAAGAATTCCGTTATCTTATATTTAGGTATAAAGACGATTTTGTTGTATATACACATTAAGCAATCGATATCGAAATGCTTCAAATCATTAGGTTAACATATTTAAGTTAATAAACCATCTTTATGTTTTTTCTTTAGTTAACACATTTAAGCTAATTAACATTCTTTGACGTATTGAAGGTGATATAACGCCATGGCGGCATAACGACAGTACATCTGGAAGAATTCCGTAATCTTATATTTAGGTATAAAGTCGATTTTCTTGTATATATGCATTTAGCAATCGATTTCGAAAATCTTCAAATCATTAGTTTAACATATTTAAGTTAATTAACCTTCTTTAACGAACGGAAGTTGGCATAAAGCCATGGCGGCATAACGGCAGTGCATGTAGAGGAATTCCGTAATCTTATGTTTGGGTATAAATTCGATTTTTTTGTATACGCACATTTAGCAATCGATATCGAAATGCTTCAAATCATTAGTTTAACACATTTAAGTTAATTAACCCTCTTTTTCCTACTGAAGTCTAAAAACGCCTTAACGGCATAACGGCAAATCATTTAGAAGAATTGCGCAATCTTATATTTAGGTATAAAGTCGATTTTCTTGTATATACTCATTTAGCAATCGATATTGAAATGCTTCAAATCATTAGTTTAACATATTTAAGTTAACAAACCTACTTTAACGCACTGAAGTTAACACAAAGCCATGGCGGCATAACGGCAGAGCATGAAGAAGAATTCCGTAATCTTATATTCAGGTATAAATTCGATTTTTTTGTATATTCGCATTTTGCAATCGATATCGAAATGCTTCAAATCATTAGTTTAACATATTTAAGTTAATTAACCTTCTTTAACGTATTGAAGTATATAGAAAGCCATGGCGGCACAACGACAGTACATTTGGAAGAATTCCGTAATCTTGTATTTAGGTATAAAGTCGATTTTCTTGTATATATGCATTTAGCAATCGATTTCGAAAATTTCCAAATCATTAGTTTAACATATTTAAGTTAACATAAAGCCATAACGGCATAACGGCAGTGCATTTAGTAGAGTTCCGTAATCTTATGTTTAGGGATAAAGTCGATTTTCTTGTATATACACATTTAGCAATCGATATCGAAATGCCTCAAATCATTAGTTTAACATATTTAAGTTAATTAACCCTCTTTATCTTACTGAAGTCTAAAAACGCCTTAACGGCATAACGGCAAATCATTAAGAAGAATTGCGCAATCTTATATTTAGGTATAAAGTCGATTTTCTTGTATATACTCATTTAGCAATCGATATCGAAATGCTTCAAATAACTGGTTTCACATATGTATTTAAGTTATTTAGCCTACTTTATCTTACTGGCGTTTACATAAAGCCTTAACGGTATAAAGGCAGTGCAGTTCGAAGAATTCCGTAGTCTTATATTTAGGTATATAGTCGATTTTCTTTTATATACGCAATTAGCAAACGATATCGAAATGCTTCAAATCACTAGTTTAGCATATTTAAATTAATAAACCTTTTTTAACGAACTGAAGTTTACATAAAGCTATGGTGGCATAACGGCAGTGCATTTAGAAGAATTCCGTTATCTTATGTTTAGGTATAAAGTCGATTTTCTTGTTTATACACAGTTAGCGAGCGATATCGAAATGCTCCAAATCATTATTTTAACATATTTAAATTAATAAAGCTTCTTTAACGCACTGAAGTTAACACAAAGCCATGGCGGCATAACGGCAGTGCATTTGGAAGAATACCGTAATCTTATGTTTAGGTATAAAGTCGATTTTCTTGTATTAACATATTTAGCAATCGATATCGAAATGCTTCAAATCATTAGTTTAACATATTTAAGTTAATTAACCTTCTTTAACGTATTGAAGTTGACATAAAGCCATGGCGGCGTAACGACAGTACATTTGGAAGAATTCCGTAGTCTTATATTTAGGTATAAAGTCGATTTTCTTGTATATATGCATTAAGCAATCGATATCGAAATGCTTCAAATGATTAGTTTAACATATCTAAGTTAATTAGCGTACTTTATCGTACTGAAGTTTACATAAAGCCTTAACGGTATAAAGGCAGTGCAGTTGGAAGAATTCCGTAATTTTATATTTAGGTATAAAGTCGATTTTGTTAAATATACACATTTAACAATCGATATCGAAATGCTTCAAATCATTAGTTTAGCATATTTAAGTTAATTAACCTTCTTTATCTTACTGAAGACTACATAAAGCTTTAACGGTATAACGGCAGCGCATTTAGAAGAATTACTTAATGTTATATTTAGGTATAAAGTCGATTTTCTTATATATACACACTTAGCAAACGATATCAAAATGCTTCAAATCATTAGTTTAACATATTAAAGTTCATAAACCCTCTTTAACGAACTGAAGTTGGCATAAAGCCATGGCGGCATAACGGCAGTGCATGTAGAAGAATTCCGTAATCTTATGTAGAGGTATAAAGTCGATTTTCTTGTATATACACATTTAGCAATCGATATCGAAATGCTTCAAATCATTAGTTTCACAAATTTAAGTTAATAAAACCTCTTTAACGAACTGAAGTTGGCATAAAGCCATCGCGGCATAACGGCAGTGCATGTAGAAGAATTCCGTAATCTTATATTTAGGTTAAAGTCTATTTTCAAGTATTTACACATTTGGGAATCGATATCGAGATGCTTCAAATAATTACTTTAACATATTTTAGTTAAACAACCTTTTTTAACGTACTGAAGTTTATATAAAGCCATAACGGCAGTGTATTTCGATGAATTCCGTAATCTTATATTTATGTATAAAGTCGGTTTTCTTGTATTTACATATTTAGCAATCGATATCGAAATGCTTCAAATCATTAGTTTAACATATTTTAGTTAAGTAACCATCTTTAACGTATTGAAGGTGTTATAAAGCCATGGCGGCATAACGACAGTAATTTGGAAGAATTCCGTAATCTAATATTTAGGTATAAAATCGATTTTCTTGTATATATGCATTTAGCAATCGATATCGAAATGCTTCAAATCATTAGTTTAACATGTTTAAGTTAATTAACCCTCTTTATCTTCCTGAAGTCTACATAAAGCCTTAACGGTATAACGGCAATGCGTTTAGAAGAATTCCGTATTCTTATATTTAGGTATAAAGTCGATTTTGTTGTATACACACATTTAGCATTTAATATCGAAATGCTTCAAATCATTTGTTTAACATATTTAAGTTAATAAAACTTTTTTAACGAACTGAAGTTTACATAAAGCCATGGTGGCATAACGGCAGTGCATTTAGAAGAATTCTGTTATCTTATGTTTAGGTATAAAGTCGATTTTCTTGTATATACACATTTAGCAATCGATATCGAAATGCTTCAAATCAGTAGTTTAGCATATTTAAGTTAATTAACCTTCTTTATCTCACTGAAGTCTACAAAAACCTTAACGGCATAACGACAGTGCATTTAGGAGAATTACGTAATCTTATATTTGGGTATAAAGTCGATTTTCTTTTATTAACACATTTAGCAATCGATATCGAAATGCTTCAAATCGTTAGTTTAATATATTTAAGTTAATTCACCCTTTTATCTTACTGAAATCTACATAAAGCCTTAACGGCATAACGGCAGTGCATTTAGAAGAATTACCTAATCTTATATTTAGGTACAAATTCGATTTTCTTGTATATACACATTTAGCAATCGATATCGAAATGCTTCAAATCATTAGTTTAACATATTTAAGTAAATTAACCTTCTTAATCTTACTAAAGCCATTACGGCAGAACGGCAAAGCATTTAGAAGAATTCCGTAATCTTACGTTTAGGTATAAATTCGATTTTGTTGTATATACACTTTTAGCAATCGATATCGAGATGCTTCAACTGATTATTTTAACATATTTAAGTTAATAAACTTTCTTCGAAGAACTGAAGTTGGCATAAAATCATGGCCGCATAACGGCAGTGCATGAAGAAAAATTCCGTTATCTTATATTTAGGTACAAAATTGCTTTTTTTGTATATACACATTTAGCAATCGATATCGAAATGCCTCAAATAACTGGTTTAACATATGTATTTAAGTTATTTAGCCTACTTTGTCTTACTGGCGTTTACATAAAGCCTTATCG
This sequence comes from Bactrocera correcta, assembly GCA_027475135.1. NCBI lineage: Eukaryota > Metazoa > Arthropoda > Insecta > Diptera > Tephritidae > Bactrocera > Bactrocera correcta. Next base: position 7,489 of record JAPZAG010000161.1, on the reverse strand, counting down.
GCATGACGGCAGTGCATTTAGAAGAATTCCGTATTCTTATATTTAGGTATAAAGTCGATTTTGTTGTATACACACATTTAGCATTTAATATCGAAATGCTTCAAATCATTTGTTTAACATATTTAAGTTAATAAAACTTTTTTAACGAACTGAAGTTTACATAAAGCCATGGTGGCATAACGGCAGTGCATTTAGAAGAATTCTGTTATCTTATGTTTAGGTATAAAGTCGATTTTCTTGTATATACACATTTAGCAATCGATATCGAAATGCTTCAAATCAGTAGTTTAGCATATTTAAGTTAATTAACCTTCTTTATCTCACTGAAGTCTATAAAAACCTTAACGGCATAACGACAGTGCATTTAGAAGAATTACGTAATCTTATATTTGGGTATAAAGTCGATTTTCTTTTATTAACACATTTAGCAATCGATATCGAAATGCTTCAAATCGTTAGTTTAACATATTTAAGTTATATCACCCTTTTATCTTACTGAAATCTACATAAAGCCTTAACGGCATAACGGCAGTGCATTTAGAAGAACTACGTTATCTTATATTTAGGTATAAAGTCGATTTTCTTGTATTTACACATTTAGCAATCGATATCGAAATGCTTCAACTTATTAGATTCACATATTTAAGTTAATAAACCTTCTTCAACGAACTGAAGTTGGCATAAAGCCATGGCGGCATAACGGCAGTGCATGTAGAAGAATTCCGTTATCTTATATGTAGGTATAAAGTCGATTTTGTTGTATATACACATTTAGCAATCGATATCGAAATGCTTCAAATCATTAGGTTAACATATTTAAGTTAATAAACCATCTTTAACGTATTGAAGGTGATATAAAGCCATGGCGGCATAACGACAGTACATTTGGAAGAATTCTGTTAACCTATGTTTAGGTATAAAGTCAGGTTTCTCGTGTTAGCACATTTAGCAATCGATATCGAAATGCTTCAAATCATTAGTTTTACATTTTCAAGTTTTTTATAATAAACCTTCTTTAACGCACTGAAGTCTACATAAAACCTTAGCGGTATACCTGCAGTGCATTTAGAAGAATTCCGTTATCTCATATTTAGGTATAAAATCGATTTTCTTGTATATACACATTTAGCAATCGATATCGCGATGCTTCAATTCATTAGTTTAACATATTTAAGTTAATATACCTTCTTCAACGAACTGAAGTTTTCATAAAGCCATGGCGGCATAACGGCAGTGCATGTAGAAGAATTCCCTAATCTTATATTTAGGTAAAAAGTCGATTTTCTGTATTTACATATATAGCAAGCGATATCGAAATGCTTCAAATCATTAGTTTAACATATTTAAGTTAATAAACCTTTGACGCACATAGGTCTACATAAAGCCTTAACGGTATAACTGCAGTGCATTTAAAAGAATTCCGTTATCTTATATTTAGGTATAAAGTCGATTTTCTTGTATATATACATTTGGAAATCGAAATCGAAATGCTTCAAATCATTAGCTTAACATATTTAAGTTAACAAACCTACTTTAACGAACTGAAGTTGACATAAAGCCATGGCGGAATAGCGGCAGTGCATTTGGAAGAATTCCGTTTTCCTATGTTTAGGTATAAAGTCAGGTTTCTTGTACTAGCACATTTAGCAATCGATATCGAAATGCTTCAAATCATTAGTTTAACATATTTAAGTTAAATTACCTTTTTTAACCTACCGAAGGTGACATGAATCCATGGCGGCATAACGGCAGTGCATGTAGAAGAATTCCGTAATCTTATATCTAGGTATAAAATCGGTTTTCTTGTTTATACACATTTATCAATCGATATCGAAATGCTTCAAATCATTAGTTTAACATATTTAAGTTAATCAAGCCTCTTTATCTTACTGAAGTCTACATAAAGCCTTAACGGCATAACGGCAGTGAATTTAGAAGAATTACGTAACCTTATGATTAGGTATAAAGTCGATTTTCTTGTATATACTAATTTAGCAATCGATACCGAAATACTTCAAATCATTATTTTAACATATTTAAGTTAATAAAGCTTCTTTAATGCACTGAAGTTAACATAAAGCCATAGCGGCATAACGGTAGTGCATGTAGAAGAATTCCGTAATCTTATGTTTAGGTATAAGTTCGATTTTGTTGTATATACACATTTAGCAATCGATATCGAGATGCTTCAACTCATTAGTTTAACATATTTAAGTTAATAAACCTTCTTCAACGATCTGAACTTGGCTTAAAGCCATGGCGGCATATCGGCAGTGCATTTAGAAGAATTCGGTTATCTTATATTCAGGTATAAAGTCGATTTTCTTGTATATACACATTTAGCTATCAATATCGAAATGCTTCAAATCATTAGTTTAACATATTAAGTTAATAAACATTTTTTAGCTTAATGAGGTCTACATAAAGCCTTAACGGTATAACGGCAGTGCATTTAGAAGAAATCCGTAATGTTATAATTTTATATTTAGTTATAAAGTCGATTTTGTTGTATTTGCACATTTAGCAGTCGATATCGAAATGCTTCAAACCATTAGTTTAACATATTTAACATAATTAACCTTCCTTAACCTATTGTAGTTGATACAAACCATGGCGGCATAACGACAGTGCATTTGGAAGAATTCCGTAATCTTATATTTAGGTATATGTAAAGTCGATTTTCTTGTATATACACATTTAGCAATCGATATCGAAATGCTTCAAATCATTATTTTAACATATTTAAGTTAATAAGCCTTCTTTAACGCACTGAAGTTAACATAAAACCTTGCGGTATAACGGCAGTGCATGTAGAAGAATTCCGTAATCTTATGTTTAGGTATAAATTCGATTTTGTTGTATATACACATTTAGCAATCGATATCGAGATGCTTCAACTCATTAGTTTAACATATTTAAGTTAATCTTATGTTTAGGTATAAATTCGATTTTGTTGTATATACACATTTAGCAATCGATATCGAGATGCTTCATCTCATTAGTTTAACATATTTAAGTTAATAAATTTTCTTCGAAGAACTGAAGTTGGCATAAAATCATGGCCGCATAACGGCAATGCATGTAGAAGTATTCCGTTATCTTATATTTAGGTATAAAGTCGATTTTCTTGTATATGCACATTTAGTAATCGATATCGAAATGCTTCAAATCATTAGTTTAACATATTAAAGTTAATAAACCTTCTTTAACGCACTGAAGTCTACATAAAGCCTTAACGGTATAACTGCAGTGCATTTAGAAGAATTCCGTAATCTTATATTAAGGTATAAAGTGGATTTTCTTGTATTTACATATATAGCAATCGATATCGAAATGCTTCAAATCATTAGTTTTACATTTTTAAGTTATTTATAATAAACTTTCTCTACCGCACTGAAGTTTACATAAAGCCTTAACGGTATAACTGCAGTGCATTTAAAAGAATTCCGTAATCTTATATTTAGGTACAAAGTCGATTTTCTTGTATTTACATATTTAGCAATCGAAATCGAAATGCTTCAAATCATAAGTTTAACATATTTAAGTTAATTATTCCCCTCTATCTTACTGAAGTCTACATAAAGCCTTAACGGCATAACGGCAGTGCGTTTAGAAGAATTCCGTTATCTTACATTTAGGGATAAATTCGATTTTCTTGTATATACACATTTAGCAAGCGATATCGAAATGTTTCAAATCATTAGTTTAACATATTTAAGTTAGTTAACCTTCTTTAACATATTGAAGTTGATATAAAGCCATGGCGTCATAACGGCAGTGCATGTAGAAGAATTCCGTAATCTTATATTCAGGTATAAAGTCGATTTTCTTGTATATACACATTTAGCAATCGATATCGAAATGCTTCAAATCATTATTTTAACATATTTAAGTTAATAAGCCTTCTTTAACGCACTGAAGTTAACATAAAACCTTGCGGTATAACGGCAGTGCATGTAGAAGAATTCCGTAATCTTATGTTTAGGTATAAATTCGATTTTGTTGTATATACACATTTAGCAATCGATATCGAGATGCTTCAACTCATTAGTTTAACATATTTAAGTTAATAAACCTTCTTCAACGATCTGAACTTGGCTTAAAGCCATGGCGGCATATCGGCAGTGCATTTAGAAGAATTCGGTTATCTTATATTTAGGTATATGTAAAGTCGATTTGCTTGTATATACACATTTAGCAATTGATATCGAAATGCTTCAAATCATTAGTTTAACATGTTTAAGTTAATTATTCCCCTCTATCTTACTGAAATCTACATAAAGCCTTAACGGCAGTGCATTTAGAAGAATTCCGTTATCTTATATTTAGGTATAAATTCGATTTTCTTATATATACACATTTAGCAAGCGATATCGAAATGTTTTAAATCATTAGTTTAACATATTTAAGTTAGTTAACCTTCTTTAACTTATTGAAGTTGATATAAAGCCATGGCGGCATAACGGCAGTGCATTTAGAAGAAATTCGTTATCTTATATTTAGGTATAAATTCGATTTTCTTGTATATACACATTAAGCAATCGATAACGAAATACTTCAAATCGATAGTTTAACATATTTAAGGTTATTAACCTTTATCTTTATCTTACTGAACTTTACCTAAAGCTATAACGGTATAACGGCAGTGCATTTAGAAGAATTCCGTAATCTTATATTTAGGTATAAAGTCGATTTTGTTGTATATATACATTTAGCAATCGATATCGAGATGCCTCAACTCATTAGTTTAACATATTTAAGTTAATAAACCTTCTTTAACGATCTGAAGTTGGCATATGGTCATGGCGGCATAGCGGCAGTGCATGTAGAAGAATTCCGTAATCTTATATTCAGGTATAAATTCGATTTTCTTGTATATACACATTTAGCTATCAATATCGAAATGCTTCAAATCATTAGTTTAACATATTTAAGTTAATAAACATTTTTTAGCTTAATGAGGTCTACATAAAGCCTTAACGGTATAACGGCAGTGCATTTAGAAGAAATCCGTAATGTTATAATTTTATATTTAGTTATAAAGTCGATTTTGTTGTATTTACACATTTAGCAGTCGATATCGAAATGCTTCAAACCATTAGTTTAACATATTTAACATAATTAACCTTCTTTAACCTATTGTAGTTGATACAAACCATGGCGGCATAACGACAGTGCATTTGGAAGAATTCCGTAATCTTATATTTAGGTATATGTAAAGTCGATTTTCTTGTATATACACATTTAGCAATCGATATCGAAATGCTTCAAATCATTAGTTTTACATTTTCAAGTTATTTATAATAAACCTTCTTTAACGCACTGAAGTCTACATAAAGCCTTAACGGGATAATTGCTCTGCATTTAGAAGAATTCCGTAATCTTATATTAAGGTATAAAGTCGATTTTCTTGTATTTGCGTATTTAGCAATCGATATCGAAATGCTTCAAATCATTAGTTTAACATATTTATGTTAATTAACCAACTTTAACGTATTGAAGGTGAAATAAAGCCATGGCGGCATAACGACAGTAATTTGGAAGAATTCCGTAATCATATATTTAGGTATAAAGTCGATTTTCTTGTATATATGCATTTAGAAATCGATATCGAAATGCTTCAAATAACTGGTTTAACATATTTAAGTTAACAAACCTACTTTAACGAACTGAAGTTGACATAAAGCCATGGCGGATTAACGGCAGTGCATTTGGAAGAATTCCGTAATCATATATTTAGGTATAAAGTCGATTTTCTTGTATATATGCATTTAGCAATCGATATTGAAATGCTTCAAATCATTAGTTTAACATATTTAAGTTAAACTACCTTCTTTAACGTATCGAAGGTGACATGAAGCCATGGCGGCATAACGGCAGTGCATGTAGAAGAATTCCGTAATTCTATATTTAGGTATAAAATCGATTTGTTGTATAAACACATCGAGCAATCGATATCGAATTGCTTCAAACCATTAGTTTAACATATTTAAGTTATTTAAACCTATTTATTTTCCCCCGAAGTCTACATCAAGCCTTAACGGCATAACGGCAGTGCATTTAGAAGAATAACGTAATCTTATATTTAGGTATAATCTTATATTTATATATAGAGTCGATATATATATCGAAATGTTTCAAATCATTATTTTAACATATTAAAGTTAATAAGCCTTCTTTAACGCACTGAAGTTAACAAAAAGCCTTGCGGTATAACGGCAGTGCATGTAGAAGAATTCCGTAATCTTATGTTTAGGTATAAATTCGATTTTGTTGTATATACACATTTAGCAATCGATATCGAAATGCTTCAACTCATTAGTTTAACATATTTAAGTCAATAAACTTTCTTCGAAGAACTGAAGTTGGCATAAAATCATGGCGGCATAACGGCAGTGCATGTAGAAGAATTCCGTTATCTTACATTTAGGTATAAAGTCGATTTTCTTGTATATACACATTTAGTAATCGATATCGAAATGCTTCAAATCATTAGTTTAACATATTAAAGTTAATAAACCTTCTTTAACGCACTGAAGTCTACATAAAGCCTTAACGGTATAACTGCAGTGCATGTAGAAGAATTCCGTAATCTTATATTAAGGTATAAAGTCGATTTTCTTGTATTTACATATTTAGCAATCGATATCGAAATGCTTCAAATCATTAGTTTTCCATTTTTAAGTTATTTATAATAAACTTTCTCTAACGCACTGAAGTTTACATAAAGCCTTAACGGTATAACTGCAGTGCATTTAAAAGAATTCCGTAATCTTATATTTAGGTACAAAGTCGATTTTCTTGTACTTACATATTTAGCAATCGAAATCGAAATGCTTCAAATCATAAGTTTAACATATTTAAGTTAATTATTCCCCTCTATCTTACTGAAGTCTACATAAAGCCTAAACGGCATAACGGCAGTGCGTTTAGAAGAATTCCGTTATCTTATATTTAGGTATAAATTCGATTTTCTTGTATATACACATTTAGCAAGCGATATCGAAATGTTTCAAATCATTAGTTTAAAATATTTAAGTTAGTTAACCTTCTTTAACATATTGAAGTTGATATAAAGCCATGGCGGCATAACGGCAGTGCATGTAGAAGAATTCCGTAATCTTATATTCAGGTATAAAGTCGATTTTCTTATATATACACATTTAGCAATGGATATCGAAATGCTTCAAATCATTAGTTTAACATATTAAGTTAATAAACATTTTTTAGCTTAATGAGGTCTACATAAAGCCTTAACGGTATAACGGCAGTGCATTTAGAAGGAATCCGTAATGTTATAATTTTATATTTAGGTATAAAGTCGATTTTGTTGTATTTTCACATTTAGCAGTCGATATCGAAATGCGTCAAACCATTAGTTTAACATATTTAAAATAATTAACCTTCTTTAACGTATTGTAGTTGATACAAACCATGGCGGCATATCGACAGTACATTTGGAAGAATTCCGTAATCTTATATTTAGGTA
>JAPZAG010001555.1:0-29376 GCA_027475135.1 Bactrocera correcta | reverse complement strand
TATGCCGCCATGGCTTTAAGACAACTTCAGTGCGTTGAAGAAGGTTTATTAACTTAAATATGTTAAACTAATGATTTGAAGCTTTTCGATATCGATTGCTTAATGCATACATATATACAAGAAAATCGACTATATACCTAAATATAAGATTACGGAATTCTTCTACGTGCACTGCCGTTATGCCGCCATGGCTTTAAGACAACTTCAGTGCGTTGAAGAAGGTTTATTAACTTAAATATGTTAAACTAATGAATTGAAGCATCTCGATATCGATTGCTAAATGAGTATATGCAAGAAAATCGAATTCATACCTAAATATAAGATTACGTAATTCTTCTAAATGCACTGCCGTTATGGCTTTATATTAACTTCAGTTCGTTAAAGAAGGTTTATTAACTTAAATATGTTAAACCAGATATTTGAAGCATTTCGATATCGATTGCTTAATGCATATATACAAGAAAATCGACTTTATACCTAAATATAAGATTACGGAATTCTTCAAAATGTACTGTCGTTATGCCGTTATGGCTTTTGTAAAGAAGGTTAATTATTTAAATATGTTAAGCTAATGGTTTGAAGCATTTCGATATCGATTGCTAAATGTGTAAATACAAGAAAATCGACTTTATACCTAAATATAAAATTATAACATTATGGAATTCTTCTAAATGCACTGCCGTTATGCCATTAGGGCTTTATGTAGACTTAAGTGAGTTAAAGAAGATTTATTAACTTAAATATATTAAACTAATGGTTTGAAGCATGTCGATATCGATTGCTTAATGCATATATACAAGAAAATCGACTTTATACCTATATATAAGACTACGGAATTCCTCCAACTGTACTGTCGTTATGCCGCCATGGCTCTTTATCAACTTCAATACGTTGAAGAAGGTTAATTAACTTAAATTTGTTAAACTAATGATTTGAAGCATTTCGATATCGCTTTCTAAATGTGTATATACAAGAAAATCGAATTTATACCTAAATATAAAATTATAACATTACGGAATTCTTCTATATGCACTGCCTTTATACCGTTAAGGCTTTATGTGGACTTCAGTAAGCTAAAAATTTTTTATTAATTTAATATGTTAAACTAATAATTTGAAGCATTTCGATATCGATATCTAAATGTGTATATACAAGAAAATAGACTTTATACCTAAATATAAGATTACGGAATTCTTCTACATCCACTGCCGCTATGCCAACTTCAGATCGTTAAAGAAGGTTTATTAACTTAAATATGTTAAACTAATGAGTTGAAGCATTTCGATATCGATTGCTAAATGTGTATATACAAAAAAATCGATTTTATACCTAAATAAAAGATTACGGAATTCACCCAAATATACTGCCGTTATGCCGTTATGGCTTTATTTAAACTTCAGTAAGATAAAGAAGGTTAATTAACCTAAATATGCTAAACCAGTTATTTGAAGATTTTCGATATATATTTCTAAATGTGTAAATCCAAGAAAATCGACTACATACCTAAATATAAGATTACGGAATTCTGCTACATGCACTGCCGTTATGGCGCCATGGCTTTGTATCAACTTCAATACGTTAACGAAGGTTAATTATTTTAAATATGTTAAACTAATGGTTTGAAGCATTTCGATATCGATTGCTAAATGAGTATATACAAGAAAATCGAATTCATACCTGAATATAAGATTACGTAGTTATTCTAAATGCACTGCCGTTATGGCTTTATTTTAATCTTCTAAATGCAGTGCAGTTATACCGTCGCGTTAAAGAAGGTTTATTAACTTAAATATGTTAAACTAAAGGTTTGAAGCATTTCGATATCGATTGCTTAATGCATATATACAAGAAAATCGACTTTATACCTAACTATAAAATTATAACATTATGGAATTCTTCTAAATGCACTGCCGTTATGCCATTACGGCTTTATGTAGACTTAAGTGCGTTAAAGAAGGTTTATTAACTTAAATATGTTAAACTAATGATTTGAAGCATTTCGATATCGATTGCTAAATGTGTATACAAGAAAATCGAATTTATACCTAAATATAAGATTACGGAATTCTTCTACATTCACTACCGTTATGCCAACTTCAGATCGTTAAAGAAGATTTATTAACTGAAATATGTTAAACTATTGAGTTGAAGCATTTCGATATCGATTGCGAAATGTGTATATACAAGAAAATCGATTTTATATCTAAATAAAAGATTACGGAATTCACCCAAATATACTGCCTTTAGGCAGTTATGCTTTATTTAAACTTCAGTAAGATAAAGAAGTTTAATTAACCTAATTATGCTAAACCAGTTATTTGCAGATTTTTGATATATATTGCTAAATGTGTAAATCCAAGAAAATCGACTTTACACCTTAATATAAAATTATAACATTACGGAATTCTTCTAAATGCAATGCCGTTATACCGTTAAGGCTTTATGTAGACTTACGGAATTCTTCCAAATGTACTGTCATTATGTCGCCATGGCTTTGTATCAACTTCAATACGTTAAAGAAGGTTAATTATTTAAATATGTTAAACTGATGGTTTAAAGCATTTTGATATCGCTTGCTAAATGAATATATACAAGAAAGTCGAATTTATACCTAAATATAAGATAACGGAATTCTTCTAAATGCAGTGAAGTTATACCGTCAAGGCTTTATGTAGACTTCAGTGCGTTAAAGAAGGTTTATTAACTTAAATATTTTAAACTAATGATTTGAAGCATTTCGATATCGATTGCTAAATGTGTATATACAAGAAAATCCACTTTATACCTAAATATAAGATAACGGAATTCTTCCAAATGTACTGTCGTTATGCCGCCATGGCTTTGTATCAACTTCAATACGTTAGGGAAGCTTTATTATTTTAAATATGTTAAACTAATGGTTTGAAGCATTTCGATATCGACTGCTAAATGTGTATATACAAAAAAATCGACTTTATACCTAAATATAAGATAACGGAATTCTTCTAAATGCACTGCCGTTATACCGTTAAGGCTTTATGTAGACTTCAGTAAGCTAAAAAATGTTTATTAACTTAATATGTTAAACTAATGATTTGAAGCATTTCGATATCGATTGCTAAATGTGTATATACAAGAAAATCAACTTTATACCCAAATATAAGATAACGGAATTCTTCTAAATGCACTGCCGTTATGCCGTTAAGGCTTTATGTAGACTTCAGTGAGTTAAAGAAGGTTTATTAACTTAAATATGTTAAACTAATGGTTTGAAGCTCTTTAAAATCGATTGCTTAATGCATATATACAAGAAAATCGACTTTATACCTAACTATAAAATTATAACATTATGGAATTCTTCTAAATGCACTGCCGTTATGCCATTAGGGCTTTATGTAGACTTAAGTGCGTTAAAGAAGGTTTATTAACTTAAATATGTTAAACTAATGATTTGAAGCATTTCGATATCGATTGCTAAATGTCTATACAAGAAAATCGACTTTACACCTTAATATAAAATTATAACATTACGGAATACTTCTAAATGCACTGCCGTTATACCGTTAAGGCTTTATGTAGACTTCAGTAAGCTAAAAAATGTTTATTAACTTAATATGTTAAACTAATGATTTGAAGCATTTCGATATCGATTGCTAAATGTGTATATACAAGAAAATCGACTTTATACCTAAATATAAAATTATAAACATTATGGAATTCTTCTAAATGCACTGCCGTTATGCCATTAGGGATTTATGTAGACATAAGTGCGTTTAAAGAAGGTTTATTAACTTAAATATGTTAAACTAATGATTTGAAGCATTTCGATATCGATTGCTAAATGTGTATATACAAGAAAATCGAATTTATAACCTAAATATAAGATAACGGAATTCTTCTAAATGCACTGCCGTTATGCAGTTAAGGCTTTATGTAGACTTCAGTGAGTTAAAGAAGGTTTATTAACTTAAATATGTTAAACTAATGATTTGGAGCATTTCGATATCGATTGCTTAATGCATATATACAAGAAAATCGACTTTATACCTAAATATAAGACTACGGAATTCTTCCAAATGTACTGTCGTTATGCCATGGCTGTTTATCAACTTCAATACGTTAAAGAAGGTTAATTAACTTAAATATGTTAAACTAATGATTTGAAGCATTTCGATATCGATTGCTAAATGTGTATATACAAGAAAATCGACTTTATACCTAAATATAAGATTACGGAATTCTTCCAAATGTACTGTCGTTATGCCGCCATGGCTTTGTATCAACTTCAATACGTTAAAGAAGGTTAATTACTTTAAATATGTTCAACTAATGGTTTGAAGCATTTCGATATCGATTGCTAAATGAGTATATACAAGAAACTCGAATTCATACCTGAATATAAGATTGCGTAATTCTTCTAAATGCACTGCCGTTATGCCGTTATGGCTTTATATTAACTTCAGTTCGTTAAAGAAGGTTTATTAACTTAAATATGTTAAACCAGTTATTTGAAGCATTTCGATATCGAATACTTTATGCATATATACAAGAAAATCGACTTTATACCTAAATATAAGACTACGGAATTCTTCCAAATGTACTGTCGTTATGGCTTTATATCAACTTCAATACGTTAAAGAAGGTTAATTAACTTCAATATGTTAAACTAATGATTTGAAGCATTTCGATATCGCTTGCCAAATATGTATATACAAGAAAATCGAATTTATACCTAAATATAAGATAACGGAATTTTTCTAAATGCACTGCCGTTATGCCGTTAAGGCTTTATGTAGACTTCAGTAAGCTAAAAAATGTTTATTAACTTAAATATGTTAAACTAATGATTTGAAGCATTTCGATATCGATTGCTAAATGTGTATATACAAGAAAATCGACTTTATACCTAACTATAAGATTACGCAATTCTTCCAAATGTACTGTCATTATGCCGCCATGGCTTTGTATCAACTTCAATACGTTAAAGAAGGTTAATTATTTTAAATATGTTAAACTAATGGTTTGAAGCATTTTGATATCGCTTGCTAAATGAATATATACAAGAAAGTCGAATTTATACCTAAATACAAGATAACGGTATTCTTCTAAATGCAGTGCAGTTATACCGTCAAGGCTTTATGTAGACTTCAGTGCGTTAAAGAAGGTTTATTAACTTAAACATTTAAACTAATGATTTGAAGCATTTCGATATCGATTGTTGAATGTGTATATACAAGAAAATCGACTTTATACCTAAATATAAGATTACGGAATTCTTCCAAATGTACTGTCGTTATGCCGCCATGGCTTTGTATCAACTTCAATACGTTAAAGAAGGTTAATTATTTTAAATATGTTAAACTAATGGTTTGAAGCATTTCGATATCGACTGCTAAATGTGTTAATACAAGAAAATCGACTTTATACCTAAATATAAAATTATAACATTACGGAATTCTTCTAAATGCACTGCCGTTATACCGTTAAGGCTTTATGTAGACTTCAGTAAGCTATAAATGTTTATTAACTTAATATGTTAAACTAATGATTTGAAGCATTTCGATATCGATTGCTAAATGTGTATATGCAAGAAAATCAACTTTATACCTAAATATAAGATAACGGAATTCTTCTAAATGCACTGCCGTTCTGCCGTTAAGGCTTTATGTAGACTTCAGTGAGTTAAAGAAGGTTTATTAACTTAAATATGTTAAACTAATGGTTGGAAGCATTTCGATATCGATTGCTTAATGCATATATACAAGAAAATCGACTTTATACCTAACTATAAAATTATAACATTATGGAATTTTTCTAAATGCACTGCCGTTATGCCATTAGGGCTTTATGTAGACTTAAGTGCGTTAAAGAAGGTTTATTAACTTAAATATGTTAAACTAATGATTTGAAGCATTTCGATATCGATTGCTAAATGTGTATACAAGAAAATCGAATTTATACCTAAATATAAGATTACGGAATTCTTCTACATCCACTACCGTTATGCCAACTTCAGATCGTTAAAGAAGGTTTATTAACTTAAATATGTTAAACTAATGAGTTGAAGCATTTCGATATCGATTGCGAAATGTGTATATACAAGAAAATCGATTTTATATCTAAATAAAAGATTACGTAATTCTTCCAAATGTACTGTCGTTATGCCGTTATGGCTTTATTTAAACTTCAGTAAGATAAAGAAGTTTAATTAACCTAATTATGCTAAACCAGTTATTTGCAGATTTTCGATATAGATTGCTAAATGTGTAAATCCAAGAAAATCGACTTTACACCTTAATATAAAATTATAACATTACGGAATTCTTCTAAATGCACTGCCGTTATACCGTTAAGGCTTTATGTAGACTTCAGTAAGCTAAAAAATGTTTATTAACTTAATATGTTAAACTAATGATTTGAAGCATTTCGGTATCGATAGCTAAATATGTATATACAAGAAAATCGAATTTATACCTAATATAAGATAACGGAATTCTTCTTAATGCACTGCCGTTATGCCATTAGGACTTTATGTAGACTTAAGTGCGTTAAAGAAGGTTTATTAACTTAAATATGTTAAACTAATGATTTGAAGCATTTCGATATCGATTGCTAAATGTGTATATACAAGAAAATCGAATTTATACCTAAATATAAGATAACGGAATTCTTCTTAATGCACTGCCGTTATGCCATTAGGACTTTATGTAGACTTAAGTGCGTTAAAGAAGGTTTATTAACTTAAATATGTTAAACTAATGATTTGAAGCATTTCGATATCGATTGCTAAATGTGTATATACAAGAAAATCGAATTCATACCTAAATATAAGATTATGTAAGTCTTCTAAATGCACTGCCGTTATGCCGTTATGGCTTTATATTAACTTCTGTTCGTTAAAGAAGGTTTATTAACTTAAATATGTTAAACCAGTTATTTGAAGCATTTCGATATCGAATGCTTAATGCATATATACAAGAAAATCGACTTTATACCTAAATATAAGACTACGGAATTCTTCCAAATGTACTGTCGTTATGGCTTTATATCAACTTCAATACATTAAAGAAGGTTAATTAACTTAAATATGTTAAACTAATGATTTGAAGCATTTCGATATCGCTTGCCAAATATGTATATACAAGAAAATCGAATTTATTCCTAAATATAAGATAACGGAATTTTTCTAAATGCACTGCCGTTATGCCGTTAACGCTTTATGTAGACTTCAGCGCGTTAAAGAACGTTTATTAACTTAAATATGTTAAACTAATGATTTGAAGCATTTCGATATCGATTGCTAAATGTGTATATACAAGAAAATCGACTTTATACCTCAATATAAGATTACGGAATTCTTCCAAATGTACTGTCATTATGCCGCCATGGCTTTGTATCAACTTCAATACGTTAAAGAAGGTTAATTATTTTCAATATGTTAAACTGATGGTTTAAAGCATTTTGATATCGCTTGCTAAATGAATATATACAAGAAAGTCGAATTTATACCTAAATATAAGATAACGGAATTCTTCTAAATGCAGTGCAGCTATACCGTCAAGGCTTTATGTAGACTTCAGTGCGTTAAAGAAGGTTTATTAACTTAAATATTTTAAACTAATGATTTGAAGCATTTCTATATCGATTGCTAAATGTGTATATACAAGAAAATTGACTTTATACCTAAATATAAGATAACGGAATTCTTCCAAATGTACTGTCGTTATGCCGCCATGGCTTTGTATCAACTTCAATACGTTTAAGAAGGTTTATTATTTTTAATATGTTAAACTAATGGTTTGAAGCATTTCGATATCGACTGCTAAATGTGTATATACGAGAAAATCGACTTTATACCTAAATATAAGATAACGGAATTCT
Source organism: Bactrocera correcta (assembly GCA_027475135.1). Lineage (NCBI taxonomy): Eukaryota > Metazoa > Arthropoda > Insecta > Diptera > Tephritidae > Bactrocera > Bactrocera correcta. Next base: position 21,516 of record JAPZAG010001555.1, on the reverse strand, counting down.
TCTAAATGCACTGCCGTTATGCCGTTAAGGCTTTATGTAGACTTCAGTAAGCTAAAAAATGTTTATTAATTTAATATGTTAAACTAATGATTTGAAGCATTTCGATATCGATTGCTAAATGTGTATATACAAGCAAATCGACTTTATACCTAAATATAAGATAACGGAATTCTTCTAAATGCACTGCCGTTATGCCGTTAAGGCTTTATGTAGACTTCAGTAAGCTAAAAATATTTCTTAACTTAATATGTTAAACTAATGATTTGAAGCATTTCGATATCGATTGCTAAATGTGTATATACAAGAAAATCGACTTTATACCTAAATATAAGATTACGGAATTCTTCTAAATGCACTGCCGTTATGCCGTTATGGCTTTATGTAGACTTCAGTGAGTTCAGATCGTCAAAGAAGGTTTATTAACTTAAATATGTTAAACTAATGATTTGAAGCATTTCGATATCGATTGCTAAATGTGTATATACAAGAAAATCGACTTTATAAATAAATATAAAATTATAACATTATGGAATTCTTCTAAATGCACTGCCGTTATGCCATTAGGGCTTTATGTAGACTTAAGTGAGTTAAAGAAGATTTATTAACCTCCCCCTCCAAATATATTAAACTAATGGTTTGAAGCATTTCGATATCGATTGCTTAATGCATATATACAAGAAAATCGACTTTATACCTAAATATAAGACTACGGAATTGTTCCAACTGTACTGTCGTTATGGCTTTATATCAACTTCAATACGTTAAAGAAGGTTAATTAACTTAAATATGTTAAACTAATTATTTGAAGCATTTCGATATCGATTGTTAAATGTGTACATACAAGAAAATCGACTTTATACATAAATATAAGACTTCGGAATTCTTCCAAATGTACTGTCGTTATGCCGCCATGGCTTGATATCGACTTCAATACGTTAAAGAAGGTTAATTAACTTAAATATGCTAAACTAGTGATTTGAAGCATTTCGATATCGATTGCTAAATGCGTAAATACAAGAAAATCGACTATATACCTAAATATAAGATTACGGAAATCTTCTACATGCACTGTCGTTATGCCGCCATGGCTTTATATTACCTTCATTACGTTAAAGAAGGTTAATTAACTTAAATATGTTAAACTAATGATTTGAAGATTTTCGATATCGATTGCTAAATGCGTAAATACAAGAAAATCGACTATATACCTAAATATAAGATTACGGAATTCTTCTACATGCACTGTCGTTATGCCGCCATGGCTTTATATCACCTTATTACGTTAAAGAAGGTTAATTAACTTAAATATGTTAAACTAATGATTTAAAGATTTTCGATATCGATTGCTAAATGCGTAAATACAAGAAAATCGACTATATACCTAAATATAAGATTACGGAATTCTTCTACATGCACTGTCTTTATGCCGCCATGGCTTTATATCACCTTCATTACGTTAAAGAAGGTTAATTAACTTAAATATGTTAAACTAATGATTTGAAGCATTTCGATATCGATTGCTAGATGTGTATATACAACAAAATCGACTTTATACCCAAATATAAGATTACGGAATTCTTCTAAATGCACTGTCGTTATGCCGCCATGGCTTTATATCACCTTCATTACGTTAAAGAAGTTTAACTAACTTAAATATGTTAAATAATGATTTGAAGCATTTCAATATCGATTGCTAAATGTGTATGTACAACAAAATCGACTTTATACCTAAATGTAAGATAACGGAATTCATATAAATGTACTGCCGTTATACCGTTATGGCTTTATTTAAACTTTAGTAAGCTAAAGAAGGTTAATTAACATAAATATGCTAAACCAGTTATCTGATGCATTTCGATATCAATTGCTTAATGTGTAAATACAAGAAACTCGACTTTATACCTAAATATAAGATTACGGAATTCTTCCAAATGCACTGCCGTTATACCGTTATGGCTTTATGTACACTTCAGTGAGAAAAATAAGTTTAATTAACTTAAGTATGTTAAACTACTGGGTTTGAACTATCTCGATATCGATTGCTTATGTGTATATACAACAAAATCGACTTTATACCTAAATATAAGACTACGGAATTCTTCTACATGCACTGCCGTTATGCCGCCATGGCTTTATATCAACTTCAATACGTTAAAGAAGGTTAATTAACTTAAATATGTTAAACTAATGATTTGATGCATTTCGTTATCGATTGCTAAATGTGTGTATACAAGCAAATCGACTTTATACCTAAATATAAGATTACGGAATTCTTCTAAATGCACTGCCGTTATGCCGCCATGGTTTTATATCACCTTCAGATCGTTTAAAGAAGGTTTATTAACTTAAATATGTTGAACTAATGAGTTGAACCATCTCGATATTGATTGCTAATGTGTATATACAACAAAATTGACTTTATACCTAAATATAAGATTACGGAATTCTTCTACATGCACTGCCATTATACCGTTATGGCTTTATGTTAACTTCAGTTTGTTAAAGAAGGTTTATTAACTTAAATATGTTAAACCAGGTATTTGATGCATTTCGATATCGATTGCTTAATGCATCTATAAAAGAAAATCGACTTTATACCTAAATATAAGACTACGGAGTTTTTGCAAATGTACTGTCGTTATGCCGCCATGGCTTTATATCAACTTCAATACATTAAAGAAGGTTAATAAACTTAAATTTGTTAAACTAATGATTTGAAGCATTTCGATATCGATAGCTAAATGTGTATGTAAAAAAAAATCGAATTTATACCTAAACATAAGATTACGGAATTTTTCCAAATGTACTGTCGTTATGCCGCCATGTCTTTATGTCACCTTCATTACGTTAAAGAAGGCTAATTAACTTAAATATGTTAAACTAATGATTTGAAGCATTTCGTTATCGATCGCTAAATGTGTATATACAACAAAATCGACTTTATACCTAAATATAAGATTACGGAATTCTTCTGCATGCACTGTCGTTATGCCGCCATGGCTTTATAACACCTTCCTTACGTTAAAGAAGGTTAACTAACTTAAATATGTTAAACGAATGATTTGAAGCATTTCGATATCGATTGCAAAATGTGTATGTACAACAAAATCGACTTTATACCTAAATATAAGATAACGGAATTCATATAAATATACTGCCGTTATGCCGTGATGGCTTTATGTAAACTTCAGTAAGATAAAGATGGTTAATTAATTTAAATATGCTAAACGGGTTATTTGAAGCATTTCGATATCGATTGCAAAATGTGTATACAAAAGAAAATCGAATTTATGCCTAAATTTAAGACTACGGAATTCTTCCAAATGCAGTGCCGTTAAGGCTTTATGTCAACTTCAGTTCGCTAAAGGAGGTTTATTAACTTAAATATGTTAAACCAGTTATCTGAAACATTTCCATATCGATTGCGAAATGTATTTGTACAAGAAAATCGATTTTATACTTAAATATAAAATTAAAACATTACGGAATTCTTCTAAATGCACTGCCGTTATACCCTTAAGGCTTTATGTAGACTTCAGTATGCTTAAAAATGTTTATTAACTTAATATGTTAAACTAATGATTTGAAGCATTTCGATATCGATAGCTAAAACTGTATATACAAGAAAATCGACTTTATGCCTAAATATAAGATTACGGAATTCTTCTAAATGCACTGCCGTTATGCCGCCATGGCTATAAGCCAACTTCCGTTCGTTAAAGAAGGTTTATTAACTTAAACTTTGAAGCATTTCGATATCGATTGCTGAATGTGTGTATACAGGAAAATCGACCTTATACTTAAATATAAGATTACGGAATTCTTCTAAATGCACTGTCGTTATGCCGCCATGGTTTTATTACGTTAAAGAAGGTTAACGAACTTAAATATGTTAAACAAATGATTTGAAGCATTCCGATATCGATAGCTGAAGGCGTATACAAGAAAATCGACTTTTTACCTAAATATAAAACTAAATATTAAACTAGTGATTTGAAGCATTTCGATATCGATTGCTAAATGTGTATATACAACAAAATCGACTTTATACATAAATATAAGATTACGGAATTCTTCTAAATGCACTGTCGTTATGCCGCCATGACTTTATATCACCTTCATTACGTTAAAGAAGGTTAACGATCTTAAATATGTTAAACAAATGATTTGAAGCATTCCGATATCGATAGCTGAAGGCGTATACAAGAAAATCGACTTTTTACCTAAATATAAAACTAAATATTAAACTAGTGATTTGAAGCATTTCGATATCGATTGCTAAATGTGTATATACAACAAAATCGACTTTATACATAAATATACGATAACGGAATTCTTCTAAATGCACTGCCGTTATGCCGCCATGGCTTTATATCACCTTCATTACGTTAAAGAAGGTTAACTAACTTAAATATGTTAAACTAATGATTAGAAGCATTTCGATATCGATTGCTAGATGTGTATATACAACAAAATCGACTTTATACCCAAATATAAGATTACGGAATTCTTCTAAATGCACTGTCGTTATGCCGCCATGGCTTTATATCACCTTCATTATGTTAAAGAAGGTTAACTAACTTAAATATGTTAAACTAATGATTTGAAGCATTTCAATATCGATTGCTAAATGTGTATGTACAACAGAATCGACTTTATACCTAAATGTAAGATAACGGAATTCATATAAATGTACTGCCGTTATACCGTTATGGCTTTATTTAAACTTTAGTAAGCTAAAGAAGGTTAATTAACATAAATATGCTAAACCAGTTATCTGATGCATTTCGATATCAATTGCTTAATGTGTAAATACAAGAAACTCGACTTTATACCTAAATATAAGATTACGGAATTCTTCCAAATGCACTGCCGTTATACCGTTATGGCTTTATGTACACTTCAGTGAGAAAAATAAGGTTAATTAACTTAAGTATGTTAAACTAATGAGTTGAACTATCTCGATATCGATTGCTTATGTGTATATACAACAAAATCGACTTTATACCTAAATATAAGACTACGGAATTCTTCTACATGCACTGCCGTTATGCGCCATGGCTTTATATCAACTTCAATACGTTAAAGAAGGTTAATTAACTTAAATATGTTAAACTAATGATTTGATGCATTTCGTTATCGATTGCTAAATGTGTGTATACAAGCAAATCGACTTTATACCTAAATATAAGATTACGGAATTCTTCTAAATGCACTGCCGTTATGCCGCCATGGTTTTATATCACCTTCAGATCGTTAAAGAAGGTTTATTAACTTAAATATGTTGAACTAATGAGTTGAACCATCTCGATATTGATTGCTGATGTGTATATACAACAAAATCGACTTTATACCTAAATATAAGATTACGGAATTCTTCTACATGCACTGCCATTATACCGTTATGGCTTTATGTTAACTTCAGTTTGTTAAAGAAGGTTTATTAACTTAAATATGTTAAACCAGGTATTTGAAGCATTTCGATATCGATTGCTTAATGCATATATAAAAGAAAATCGACTTTATACCTAAATATAAGACTACGGAATTTTTGCAAATGTACTGTCGTTATGCCGCCATGGCTTTATATCAACTTCAATACATTAAAGAAGGTAAATAAACTTAAATTTGTTAAACTAATGATTTGAAGCATTTCGATATCGATAGCTAAATGTGTATGTAAAAAAAAAATCGAATTTATACCTAAACATAAGATTACGGAATTCTTCCAAATGTACTGTCGTTATGCCGCCATGTCTTTATGTCACCTTCATTACGTTAAAGAAGGCTAATTAACTTAAATATGTTAAACTAATGATTTGAAGCATTTCGTTATTGATCGCTAAATGTGTATATACAACAAAATCGACTTTATACCTAAATATAAGATTACGGAATTCTTCTGCATGCACTGTCGTTATGCCGCCATGGCTTTATAACACCTTCCTTACGTTAAAGAAGGTTAACTAACTTAAATATGTTAAACGAATGATTTGAAGCATTTCGATATCGATTGCAAATTGTGTATGTACAACAAAATCGACTTTATACCTAAATATAAGATCACGGAATTCATACAAATATACTGCCGTTATGCCGTGATGGCTTTATGTAAACTTCAGTAAGATAAAGAAGGTTAATTAATTTAAATATGCTAAACGGGTTATTTGAAGCATTTCGATATCGATTGCAAAATGTGTATACAAAAGAAAATCGAATTTATGCCTAAATTTAAGACTACGGAATTCTTCCAAATGCAGTGCCGTTATGGCTTTATGTCAACTTCAGTTCGCTAAAGGAGGTTTATTAACTTAAATATGTTAAACCAGTTATCTGAAGCATTTCCATATCGATTGCGAAATGTATTTATACAAGAAAATCGACTTTATACCTAACTATAAAATTATAATATTACGGAATTGTTCTACATGCACTGCCATTATACCGTTATGGCTTTATGTTAACTTCAGTTTGTTAAAGAAGGTTTATTAACTTAAATATGTTAAACCAGGTATTTGAAGCATTTCGATATCGATTGCTTAATGCATATATAAAAGAAAATCGACTTTATACCTAAATATAAGACTACGGAATTCTTCCAAATGTACTGTCGTTATGCCGCCATTGCTTTATATCAAATTCAATACGTTAAAGAAGGTTAATTAACTTAAATTTGTTAAACTAATGATTTGAAGCATTTTGATATTGATAGCTAAATGTGTATGTAAAAGAAAATCGAATTTATACCTGAACATAAGATTACGGAATTCTTCCAAATGTACTGTCGTTATGCCGCCATGTCTTTATGTCACTTTCATTACGTTAAAGAAGACTAATTAACTTAAATATGTTAAACTAATGATTTGAAGCATTTCCATATCGATTGCTTAATGTGTATATACAAGAAATTCGACTTTATACCTAAATATAAGATTACGGAATTCTTCTAAATGCACTGCCGCTATGCCGCCATGGCTTTATGCCAACCTCCGTTCGTTAAAGAAGGTTAAATAACTTAAATATGTTAAACTAATGATTTGAAGCATTTCGATATCGATTGCTAAATGTGTATGTACAACAAAATCGACTTTATACCTAAATATAAGATAACGGAATTCATATAAATATACTTCCGTTATGCCGTGATGGCTTTATGTAAACTTCAGTAAGATTAAGAAGGTTAATTAACTTAAATATGCTAAACGGGTTATTTGAAGCATTTCGATATCGATTGCAAAATGTGTATATACAAGAAAATCGAATTTATGCCTAAATATGAGACTACGGAATTCTTCCAAATGCAGTGCCGTTATGGCTTTATGTCAACTTCAGTTCGCTAAAGGAGGTTTATTATCTTAAATATGTTAAACCAGTTATCTGAAGCATTTCCATATCGATTGCGAAATGTATATATACAAGAAAATCGACTTTATACCTAACTATAAAATTATAATATTACGGAATTCTTCTAAATGCACTGCCGTTATACCGTTAAGGCTTTATGTAGACTTCAGTATGCTTAAAAATGTTTATTAACTTAATATGTTAAACTAATGATTTGAAGCATTTCGATATCGATAGCTAAAAGTGTATATACAAGAAAATCGACTTTATGCCTAAATATAAGATTACGGAATTCTTCTAAATGCACTGCCGTTTTGCCGCCATGGCTATAAGCCAACTTCCGTTCGTTAAAGAAGGTTTATTAACTTAAACATGTTAAACTAATGATTTAAAGCATTTCGATATCGATTGCTGAATGTTTATATACAAAAAAATCGACTTTATACATAAATATAAGATTACGGAATTCTTCTAAATGCTGTAGTGGTCCTACCTAAATGCCACTTACCAAGCACTCATAAATTATAATAAGCAAATTCATGAATTAGTCACATTTGTAAAGACCACACAAGAATACATAAGCAAAGCGACATACACAAAAGAGTTTCGCATTACAAACGAGACGAAATTCAATAATAATATTTTCTATGTTGCAATCAATATGTGCAAACAACACGGTCAATGCACTCTAAAAATAACAAGTGTTGCAACCTAATGAGTAAACAGTATAGTCGCATTGTAATGCATTCTGCAAGGTCAGCAATCAGTTTGATTGGCTGCCTTTATACTTTTCCGGGTTTTGACTGGAAATACACGGGGCGGAGTCATGGAAGAGTCAGTTAAACCAAAATGTATAAATACCCTTATATTTTCAATAAAGAACAGATTCAGAGCATACATGAACCAAACCTGTTGTGTTTTGTATCTCAACTAAGTCATTCCGGCTGACTAAGCTTAATGATTAGCCCTCACAAAGGGGCTGTTTAAAAATGTAATTTGTCGCGTTCACATCAGTAGGCTGAGCGATGTGATCGTGTGTTAGGTGTTTCACATTAATTCTTTCTCTGTTCCCTTACGACACGGCAGACCTGCCGCTTGATGAATGTAAAGGACCAAACCTCCACATGGCGATCCTGCGGACCAAAACTTTTGATCCTGTCTGCTGATCCTATTTTCATTAAATTTTATTACTGCAGTCACGAACCAAATTTACTGGTACACACATCAAACTGTCCAATTGAACGAAGGACATAATTTCAAATCCTGCAGCAACAACATTTCATCAGCCCACTACTGCAAATTACTTCAATCATCTACATGGCACCAGAGGACCAACGTAGAAAGGCTATTGAGAGCACAACAATACACACCAGCAGCCACCACGACGGACGATAGCACCCAACAACCAGCATACGTACCGACCCCAAAAGACGCGGGCCCCAAACCTATAACAATCGAAGAGTATAAGCGTCGACAGCAGGCGATAAAACGCCCTCTTACACCACCACCAAAAGAAAAAAGGAAACGCGCCGGCAGAAGATTCCAACAACGCAGAGCCAAGGCGATCTTATACCATCAGCTCAACCTGTCAACCAGCACAGACACAAAGAGGGAGGTACAGAAGCAGCTTATTAATTTGAAAAAACTTTAAAAATATATTAATTAATACTTTATCAAATACATATTACGTTTTTAAAATGGGAGTTTGGAGTAAAATACTTACCTCAATCACACTCGTATTTACAGGATACGAAGTGAACAATGCAATTGATAAAAAAAATAAAGAAACTCCCAACTTCAATAATAATAATAATAATAACAATATTTTAAAAGACAACATTACAAGCACAAGCTATTTAGAAATTTTTCTAACAATAATTGTCACAATTATCATATTGTCACTTATCATAAAGCAAATTTTCAACAAACTAAAGCGTAGCCTTGTTAGACAACAGGCACAAATATAAATATGAATAAAAATATATAATGGCCGCATGGCAAAAAATTTATCAGCATATTTTAATTGAGAAAGAAAATTTCAATAGAGCATATAAATGCTTAAATAAAACTATAAAAATAAAAGAAGACACAGTGCAAAAGCATCTGCAAACACTATTCGTAACACTCGAATCAATACGAAGTATACTAAATGTATACAAAGAGAAATTATCAAAAGAACACAGAGATATATGTTTAGAAATTTTCTGGCATTTGCGAGACAAATTAATAAAAATTCTAGCGCATTACAACATTGATATGTCAATACCACACTCAATATCCACACCAATCACTTCGAATTCTGAAAATTCAAACACTGAATCCCATACCACAACAAGAACCATGTCTGAATTCAATTTAGAAATGGCTACAAAAGCTATTCCCAACTTTTCGGGAAATCATAAAGAGTTAGAATCATTTCTAAAAATTGTAGAAATAGTCTACAATGGATTAACACCTACAGGCAAATTAGCACTGATTGACTTTATTATTTATGTAAAACTATCACAAATAGTACGAACGAACATAACTGCAATACAACCGCCCACAACACTAGAAGACCTAAAAAACTTATTGACAAATAAATATAAAAGCACGACAACTATACCAAAACTACAAAATCAACTAGCCAGCTTAACACAAAGAAACCTAAATATAACTAATTACAAAAATAAAATTTTCTATTTAATATCTGAACTAAATAAACTTCAAATATCACAAATTGGCCCTAATGCCACTACTGAACAAAAAGCACTCGTCACCCAACTAAATGAGCAATACAGCTTAACTGTATTTAAAAATGGTTTAAACGACCAAATTTAAACAAACTGTTTTCTCCGCACTTCCAAAATCGCTAGACACAGCGGTGGACCTAGCCCTAGAACTTGAACAGGTTATTGAAAACAACAATTCAAGAGTTATGATTATCTCAAATAATAAACGATACAATAATCGCACCAATGACCAAAGGAGATACCCCAATAACAACAATTTTAGAAACAACAACAATTCAAGCAACAACAATTTCAACAGATATACTAACAATAATTTCAGAAATGACAATTATCCTAGGAATAATAACAACAATAACACTTTTCATAATAATAATAGTGTACAAAGACAAAACAATTATAACAACAACAACCGCAACAATTTTAGACCGACCAATAGTAATAACTACAACAACAGGCCCAATAATAATAGACAAGGTGCTCAATTCAACAGAAACGGTCGCCACGTAAATTTCCTGCAATTCCAGGGAAACGTAGGCGACCCGGAGGACGACAATTAACCTCCTCCGGGTATTCGCAAGATACAAATATAAATAAAATATATGTCATCACTCAGAATTTAACAAATTTCATTACAATTTTTAATACACAATTCAACAAACCCATGACATTTCTAATCGACACAGGAGCTGACATATCCATATGCAAAAGCCCTTTCAACAATGAATTCGATTACGATAGTAACAATAAAAGCAATTTAACGGGAATCACAAAAGACAAAATCACTTCATTAGGTACAGCTAAGCTAACTTTTCAAGTAGGAAAAGATAGCACTAGCATTGATTTTCATTTAGTCACAGACGAATTCCCCACCACAACCGATGGAATTTTAGGCAGAGATTTTTTAGTCACACATTTATGCAAAATTGACTACGAAACATTCACTCTAACTGCAACAATTAACAACTATGAACACACATTAATAATAGATACACAAATACAGTCAAATAGAATCTTAGAAGTACCGCCCAGAACAGAGGTTATAGTACCAATAGATCTAAATATAAACGAAGATAGCATAATTTTAAATCAGGAAATAGAACAGGGAGTATTCCTAGCCAATTCAATAGCACCTGCAAAAGGCAATTGCCACATAAAAATCATAAATGTCAATAATCATACAGCTAAAATTAAACAAATAAAATGTATAACAGAGAATTTATCAGACTACAATATTATGACAGCATATCAAAAACCGAATATTTACAACAGCAACCGCTTCAATAAATTAATAAAAGAATTAAAATTAGGTAACGTAGACAAACAAACAGAAAACGAGCTACACGAAATACTCCAAAAGTATCAATCAATATTCCATCTCGAAGGCGAAAGTCTTTCCACAAACTCTTTTTATACACAAAAGCTAAATCTCATAGACAATTCACCAGTGTACATAAAAAATTATAGACTACCGTATTCGCAGCAGGAAGAAATTCAAAAACAAATAGAAAATTTAATTGAAGACGATATTATCGAACCATCAGTTAGCCCCTATAATTCCCCATTACTCCTAGTACCAAAAAAGAATGACGAAAATGGCAACCAAAAATGGCGACTAGTAGTAGACTATAGAAAACTAAACGACAAAATCGTCAACGACAAATTCCCATTAACAAGACTAGAAGACATCTTGGACACGCTTGGAAGAGCAAAATATTTCACAACTTTAGATATGACCAGTTCTTTTCACCAAATCCCACTAGACACCGACTCTAGACCACCAACAGCATTCTCCACACAAGATGGCCACTATCAGTTCAAACGACTACCTTTTGGATTAAAGATTTCATCAAATAGCTTCCAACGCATGTTGACAATAGCGCTATCAGGATTAAAATCAGAAGCTTTTCTCTATGTAGACGACATTATCGTATTTGGATGTTCAATCAAACACCATAACGAAAATTTAATAGAAGTATTTGAAAGATTAAAGAAATATAACCTAAAACTAAATGCCAGTAAATGTCAATTTTTGAAACCAGAAGTCCTCTACCTCGGACATTTAATCACTGATAAAGGTGTCAAAACTGACCCTGCCAAATGCGATACTGTACGCAAGTACCCCACACCAACGAATGCAGATGAAACACGAAGATTCATTGCATTTTGCAATTACTATAGACGATTCATACCCGACTTTGCACTAACAGCAAAATGTTTAAACACACTGTTAAAAAAGGGACAACCATTCATTTGGTCAGAAGAATGCGAAAAAGCATTTAACACATTAAAAGACAAATTAATAAACCCACCTATTCTACAATACCCAGATTTCGACAAACCATTTATATTAACAACTGACGCATCTGACTTTGCCCTAGGAGCGATACTATCGCAAGGCGAAATAGGTCATGATTTGCCAATCGCGTATGCAAGCAAAGCCTTACAAAAACACGACATCAACAAGCCCATAATTGAAAAAGAGTTATTAGCAATTCATTAGGGCATCACCCAATTCAGGACATACCTTTACGGCAGAAAATTTATAGTCGTAACCGACCACAGGCCGTTAGTTTCACTATTTACACATAGAAATCCGTCATCAAAAATGACTGTCGTTATGCCGCCATGGCTTTATATCACCTTCATTACGTTAAAGAAGGTTAACGAACTTAAATATGCTAAACGAATGATTTGAAGCATTTCGATATCGATAGCTAAATGTGTATATACAAGAAAATCGAATTTATACCTAAACATAAGATTACGGAATTCTTCCAAATGTACTGTCGTTATGCCGCCATGTCTTTATGTCACCTTCATTACGTTAAAGAAGGCTAATTAACTTAAATATGTTAAACGAATGATTTGAAGCATTTCGATATCGATTGCTAAATGCGTATATACAGGGTAGGCCATTTAAAGTTGACCCATTTGTTTGTTTGCCAAAATTAAGGCGTCGCGGATAATCAGCTGGGTTTAGTTTTTGTGCCATTTGAATTTTATATGGAAACATCTTCAAATCTTTATGAATTATGCGTCGGAGAGTGGTGCGAGAGATGTCTAATTCCTGAGAGCGGCGATAACTCGATGTCGATGGAGTCTCCTCAATACTGGCTCGTACAGCTTCGATATTTTCATCAGAACGTCTTGTGCGTTGTCTGGATGCATGACTGGCATTACTGAGATTACCGGTGTTCACAAATTTTGCGTATAAAGACTTAATTGTGTTCTTAACTGGAGCACTTTTCACTTTATTTTTTTTGCGAAACGCACGTTGAGTTAACACAATTGAAAAGTTATTTTGAAAGCTGAACAATTTCAGCGCGTTCTTTTGGAGTGTACTGTTCCATGGTATAAATTGTCTTCGAATGACGCTTCTAACGCGGTATGACATTAGCCGATTTGTCAGCGCTGTTAAAAGTTACAGCGTTGCCAGATGGGTCAACTTTAAATGGCCTACCCTGTACAAGAAAATCGACTTTATACATAAATATAATATTACGGAATTCTTCTAAATGCACTGTCGTTATGCCGCCATGGCTTTATATCACCTTCAGTAGGTTAAAGAAGGTTAACGAACTTAAATATGTTAAACTAATGATTTGAAGCATTTCGATATCGATTGCTAAATCTGTATATACAAGAAAATCGAATTTATACCTAAACATAAGATTACGGAATTCTTCCAAATGTACTGTCGTTATGCCGCCATGTCTTTATGTCACCTTCATTACGTTAAAGAAGGCTAATTAACTTAAATATGTTAAACTAATGATTTGAAGCATTTCCATATCGATTGCTAAATGTGTATATACAAGAAAATCGACTTTATACCTAAATATAAGATTACGGAATTCTTCTAAATGCACCGCCGCTATGCCGCCATGGCTTTATGCCAACTTCCGTTCGTTAAAGAACGTTAATTAACTTAAATATGTTAAACTAATGATTTGAAGCATTTCGATATCGATTGCTAAATGTGTATGTACAACAAAATCGACTTTATACCTAAATATAAGATAACGGAATTCATATAAATATACTGCCGTTATGCCGTGCTGGCTTTATGTAAACTTCAGTAAGATTAAGAAGGTTAATTAACTTAAATATGTTAAACTAATGATTTGAAGCATTTCGATATCTATTGCAAAACGCGTATATACAACAAAATCGACTTTATACCTAAATATAAGATTACGGAATTCTTCTGCACGCACTGTCGTTATGCCGCCATGGCTCCATATCACCTTCATTACGTTAAAGAAGGTTAACTAACTTAAATATGTTACACGAATGATTTGAAGCATTTCGATATCGATAGCTAAATGTGTATATACAAGAAAATGGACTTTTTACCCAAATATAAAATTATAACATTACGGAATTCTTCTAAATGCACTGCCGTTATACCGTTAAGGCTTTATGTAGACTTCAGTATGCTAAAAAATGTTTATTAACTTAATATGTTAAACTAATGATTTGAAGCATTTCGATATCTATAGCTAAATGTGTATATACAAGAAAATCGACTTTATACCTAATATAAGATTACGGAATTCTTCTAAATGCACTGTCGTTATGCCGCCATGGCTTTGTATCAACTTCAATACGTTAAAGAAGGTTAACTAACTTAAATATGTTAAACTAATGATTTGAAGCATTTCGATATCGCTTGCTAAATGTGTATGTAAAAGAAAATCGAATTTATACCTAAACATAAGATTACGGAATTCTTCTAAATGCACTGTCGTTTTGCCGCCATGGCTTTATGTCACCTTCATTACGTTAAAGAAGGTTAACTAACTTAAATATGTTAAACGAATGATTTGAAGCATTTCGATATCGATATCTAAATGTGTATATGAAAGAAAATCGACTTTATACCTAAATATAAGATTACGGAATTCTTCTAAATGCACTGCCGTTATGTCGCCATGGCTTCAAGCCAACTTCCGTTCCTTAAAGAAGGTTTATTAACTTAAATATGTTAAACTAATGATTTGAAGCATTTCGATATCGATAGCTAAATGCGTATATACAAGAAAATCGACTTTATACCTAAATATAAGATTACGGCATTCTTCTAAATGCACTGCCGTTATACCGCTAAGGCATTATATCAACTTCAATATCAACTTCTATACTCATTTAGCCAGCGATATCGAAATGCTTCAAATCATTAGTTTTACATATTTAAGTTAGTTAACCTTCTTTAACGTATTGAAGTTGATATAAAGCCATAACGACAGTACATTTGGAAGAATTCCGTAATCTTATGTTTAGGTATAAATTCGATTTTCTTGTAAATACACATTTACCTAGCGATATCGAAATGCTTCAAATCATTAGTTTAACATATTTAAGTTAATTAACATTCTTTATCGTATTGAAGTTGATATAAAGCCATAACGACAGTACATGTGGAAGAATTCCGTAATCTTATATTTAGGTATAAATTCGATTTTCTTGTATACACACATTTTGCAATCGATATCGAAATGCTTCAAATAACTGGTTTAGCATATTTAAGTTAATTAACCTTCTTTATCTTACTGAAGTTTACATAAAGCCATAACGGCAGTGCATTTCGAAGAATTCCGTAATATTATATTTAGGTATACAGTAAATATATACACATTTAGCAATCGATATCGATATGCTTCAAATCATTAGTTTAACATATTTGAGTAAACTAACCTTCTTTAACGTACTGAAATTTATATAAAGCCATAACAGCATAGCGGCAGTGCATTTAGAAGAATTCCGTTATCTTATATTTAGGTATAAAGTCGATTTTCTTGTACATATATGCGCATATAGCAATCGATATCGACATGCTTCAAATCATTAGTTTAACATATTTAAGTTAACAAACCTTCTTTAACGCACTGAAGTCTTCATAAAGCCTTAACGAAATAACTGCAGTGCATTTAGAAGAATTCCGTAATCTTATATTTAGGTATAAAGTCGATTTTGTTGTATATACTCATTTAGCAATCGATATCGAAATGCTTCAAATCATTAGTTTAACATATTTAAGTTAATAAAGCTTCTTTAACGCACTGAAGTCTTCATAAAGCCTTAACGAAATAACTGCAGTGCATTTAGAAAAAATCCGTAATCTCATATTTAGGTATAAAGTCGATTTTGTTTTATATACTCATTTAGCAATCGATATCGAAATGCTGGAAATCATTAGTTTAATATATTTAAGTTAATACAGCTTCTTTAACGCACTGAAGTTAACATAAAGCCATGGCGGCATAACGGCAGTGCATGTAGAAGAATTCCGTAATCTTATATTTAGGTATAAAGTCGATTTTCTTGTATATACACATTTAGCAATCGATATCGAAATGCTCAAATCATTAGTTTAACATATTTGAGTAAACTAACCTTCTTTAACGTACTGAAATTTATATAAAGCCATAACAGCATAGCGGCAGTGCATTTAGAAGAATTCCGTTATCTTATATTTAGGTATAAAGTCGATTTTCTTGTACATATATGCGCATATAGCAATCGATATCGACATGCTTCAAATCATTAGTTTAACATATTTAAGTTAACAAACCTTCTTTAACGCACTGAAGTCTTCATAAAGCCTTAACGAAATAACTGCAGTGCATTTAGAAGAATTCCGTAATCTTATATTTAGGTATAAAGTCGATTTTGTTGTATATACTCATTTAGCAATCGATATCGAAATGCTTCAAATCATTAGTTTAACATATTTAAGTTAATAAAGCTTCTTTAACGCACTGAAGTCTTCATAAAGCCTTAACGAAATAACTGCAGTGCATTTAGAAAAAATCCGTAATCTCATATTTAGGTATAAAGTCGATTTTGTTTTATATACTCATTTAGCAATCGATATCGAAATGCTGGAAATCATTAGTTTAATATATTTAAGTTAATACAGCTTCTTTAACGCACTGAAGTTAACATAAAGCCATGGCGGCATAACGTCAGTGCATGTAGAAGAATTCCGTTATCTTATATTTAAGTACAAAGTCGATTTTATTGTATATACACATTTAGCAATCGATATCAAAATGCTTCAAATCATTAGTTTACTATATTTAAGTTAATTAAACATCTTTATTTTACTGAAGTCTACAAAAGCCTTAACGGCATAACGGCAGTGCCTTTAGAAGAATTACGTAATCTTATATTTAGGTATAAAGTCGATTTTCGTGTATATACTCATTTAGCAATCGATATCGAAATGCTTCAAATCATTAGTTTAATATATTAAAGTTAATAAAGTTTCTTTAACGCACTGAAGTTAACATAAAGCCATGGCGGCATAACGGCAGTGCATGTAGAAGAATTCCGTAATCTTTTATTTAGGTATAAAGTCGTTTTTCTTGTATATATACATTTAGCAATCTATATCGAAATGCTTCAAATCATTAGTTTAACATATTTAAGTTAATAAACCTTCTTTAACGCACTGACGTCTTCATAAAGCCTTAACGGTATAACTGCAGTGCATTTAGAAGAATTCCGTATTCTTATATTTAGGTATAAAGTCGATTTTCCTGTATTTACATATTTAGCAATCGTTATCGAAATGCTTCAAATCATTAGTTTAACATATTCAAGTTAATTAAACCTCTCTGTCTTACTGAAGTCTACATAAAGCCTTAACGGCAATGCATTAAGAAGAATTCCGTTATCTTATATTTAGGTATAAATTTGATTTTCTGGTATGTACACATTTAGCAAGCGATATCGAAATGCTTCAATTCAGTAGTTTAACATATTTAAGTTAATTAACCTTCTTTAACGTATTGAAGTTGATATAAAGCCATGGCGGCATAACGGCAGTGCATTTAGAAGAAGTCCGTAGTCTTATATTTAGGTATAAAGTCGATTTTCTTGTATATACACATTTAGCAATCGATAACGAAATGCTTCAAATCATTAGTTTAGCATATTTAAGTTAATTAACCTTCTTTATCTTACTGAAGTTAACATCAAGCCATAACGGTATAACGGCAGTGCATTTGGATGAATTCCGTAATCTTATATTAAGGTAAAAAGTCGATTTTAGCAATCGATATCGAAATGCTTCATCTCATTAGTTTAACATATTTAAGTTAATAACCCTTCTTTAACGATCTGAAGTTGGCATATAGCCATGGCGGAATAACGGCAGTGCATGTAGAAGAATTCCGTAATCTCATATTTAGGTATAAAGTCGATTTTCTTGTATATACACATTTAGCTATCGATATCGAAATGTTTCAAATCATTAGTTTAACATATTAAGATAATAAACGCTTTTTAGCTTACTGAAGTCTACATAAAGCCTTAACGGTATAACGCCAGTGCACTTAGAAGAATTCCATATAGTTATAATTTTATTTTTAGGTATAAAGTCGATCTTCTTGTATATACGCATGTAGCAATTGATATCGACATGCTTCAAATCATTAGTTTAACATATTTAAGTTAATAAACCTTCTTTAACGCACTGAAGTCTTCATAAAGCCTTAACGAAATAACTGCAGTGCATTTAGAAGAATTCCGTAATCTTATATTTAGGTATAAAGCCGAATTTGTTGTATATACGCATTTAGCAATCGATATCGAAATTCTTCAAATCATTAGTTTAACATATTTCAAGTAATTAACCTTCTTTAACGTAATGAAGGTGATGTAAAGCCATGGCGGTATAACGGCAGTGCATTTAGAAGAATTCCGTCATCTTATATTTAGGTATAAATTTGATTTTCTTGTATGTATACATTTAGGAAGCGATATCAAAATGCTTCAAATCATTAGTTTAACATATTTAAGTTAATTAACCTTCTTTAACGTATTGAAGTTGATATAAAGCCATGGCGGCATAACGGCAGTGCATTTAGAAGAAGTCCGTAGTCTTATATTTAGGTATAAAGTCGGTTTTCTTGTATATTTACATATAGCAATCGATAACAAAATGCTTCAAATCATTAGTTTTTTATATTTAAGTTAATTAACCTTCTTTATCTTACTGAAGTTTACATAAAGCCATAACGGTATAACGGCAGTGCATTTGGATGAATTCCGTAATCTTATATTAAGGTAAAAAGTCGATTTTGTTGTATATGCACATTAAGCAATCGATATCGAAATGCTTCATCTCATAAGTTTAACATATTTAAGTTAATAAACCTTCTTTAACGATCTGAAGTTGGCATATAGCCATGGCGGCATAACGGCAGTGCATGTAGAAGAATTCCGTAATCTCATATTTAGGTATAAAGTCGATTTTCTTGTATATACGCATTTAGCTATCGATATCGAAATACTTCAAATCATTAGTTTAACATATTAAGATAATAAACGCTTTTTAGCTTACTGAAGTCTACATAAAGCCTTAACGGTATAACGCCAGTGCATTTAGAATAATTCCGTAAAGTTATAATTTTAGTTTTAGGTATAAAGTCGATTTTTTTTTATTTACACATTTAGCAATCGATATCGAAATGCTCCATCCCATAAGTTTAACATATTTAAGTTAATAAACCTTCTTTAACGATCTGAAATTGGCATATAGCCATGGCGGCATAACGGCAGTGCACGTAGAAGAATTCTGTAATCTCATATTTAGGTATAAAGTCGATTTTCTTGTATATACGCATTTAGCTATCGATATCGAAATGCTTCAAATCATTACTTTAACATATTAAGATAATAAACGCTTTTTAGCTTACTGAAGTCTACATAAAGCCTTAAGGGTATAACGCCAGTGCATTTAGAATAATTCCGAAAAGTTATAATTTTATTTTTAGGTATAAATTTGATTTTATTGTATGTATACATTTAGCAAGCGATATCGAAATGCTTCAAATCATTAGTTTAACATATTTAAGTTAATTAACCTTCTTTAACGTATTGAAGTTGATATAAAGCCATGGCGGCATAACGGCAGTGCATTTAGAAGAAGTCCGTTATCTTATATTTAGGTATAAAGTCGGTTTTCTTGTATATGTACTTTTAGCAATCGATAACAAAATGCTTCAAATCATTAGTTTTACATATTTAAGTTAATTAACCTTCTTTATCTTACTGAAGTTTACATAAAGCCATAACGGTATAACGGCAGTGCATTTGGATGAATTCCGTAATCTTATATTAAGGTATAAAGTCGATTTTCTTGCATATACACATTTAGCAATCGATATCGAAATGCTTCATCCCATAAGTTTAACATATTTAAGTTAATAAACCTTCTTTAACGATTTGAAGTTGGCCATGGGGGCATAACGGCAGTGCATGTAGAAGAATTCCGTAATCTCATATTTAGGTATAAAGTCGATTTTCTTGTATATACGCATTTAGCTATCGATATCGAAATGCTTCAAATCATTAGTTTAACATATTAAGATAAAAAACGCTTTTTAGCTTACTGAAGTCTACATAAAGCCTTAACGGTATAACGCCAGTGCATTTAGAATAATTCCGTAAAGTTATAATTTTAGTTTTAGGTATAAAGTCGATTTTCTTGTATATATTTTTTTCGCAATCGATATCGAAATGCTTCATATAACTGAATTAGCATATTTAGGTTAATTAACCTTCTTTATCTTACTGAAGTTTACATAAAGCCATGGCGGCATAACGGCAGTGCATGTAGAAGAATTCCGTAATCTTATATTTAAGTACAAAGTCGATTTTTTTGTATATACACATTTAGCAATCGATATCAAAATGCTTCAAATCATTAGTTTACTATATTTAAGTTAATTAAACATCTTTATTTTACTGAAGTCTACAAAAGCCTTAACGGCATAACGGAAGTGCCTTTAGAAGAATTACGTAATCTTATACTTAGGTATAAAGTCGATTTTCGTGTATATACTCATTAAGCAATCGATATCGAAGTGCTTCAAATCATTAGTTTATTATATTAAAGTAACGGCAGTGCATGTAGAAGAATTCCGTAATCTTATATTTAGGTATAAAGTCGATTTTCTTGTATATACACATTTAGCAATCGATATCGAAATGCTCAAATCATTAGTTTAACATATTTGAGTAAACTAACCTTCTTTAACGTACTGAAATTTATATAAAGCCATAACAGCATAGCGGCAGTGCATTTAGAAAAATTCCTTTATCTTATATTTAGGTATAAAGTCGATTTTCTTGTACATATATGCGCATATAGCAATCGATATCGACATGCTTCAAATCATTAGTTTAACATATTTAAGTTAACAAACCTTCTTTAACGCACTGAAGTCTTCATAAACCCTTTAAACGAAATAACTGCAGTGCATTTAGAAGAATTCCGTAATTTTATATTTAGGTATAAAGTCGATTTTGTTGTATATACTCATTTAGCAATCGATATCGAAATGCTTCAAATCATTAGTTTAACATATTTAAGTTAATAAAGCTTCTTTAACGCACTGAAGTCTTCATAAAGCCTTAACGAAATAAC
>JAPZAG010001554.1:0-11679 GCA_027475135.1 Bactrocera correcta | reverse complement strand
AATTTAACTTAAATATGTTAAACTAATGATTTGAAGCATTTCGACATCGATTGCTAAATGTGCTAGTACAAGAAATTTGACTTTATACCTAAACATAGGATAACGGAATTCTTCCAAATGCACTGCCGTTAATCCGCCATGGCTTTATGTCAACTTCAGTTCGTTAAAGTAGGTATGTTAACTTAAATATGTTAAACTAATGATTTGAAGCATTTCGATATCGACTTCTAAATGCATATATACAAGAAAATCGACTTTATTCCTAAATATAAGATTACGGAATTCTTCCAAATTACTGTCGTTATGCCGCCATGGCTTTATTTCACCTTCAATACGTTAAAGTTGGTTAATTAACATAAATATGTTAAACTAATGAGTTGAAGCATCTCGATATCGATTGCGAAATGTATATATTCAACAAAATCGACTTTATACCTAAATATAAGATTACGGAATTCTTCTAAATGCACTGCAGTTATACCGTTATGGCTTTATGTAAACTTCAGTAAGATAAAGAAGGTTAATAACCTTAAATGTGTTAAACTATCGATTTGAAGCATTTCGTTATCGATTGCTTAATGTGTATATACAAGAAAATCGAATTTATACCTAAATATAAGATTACGAATTTCTTCTAAATGCACTGCCGTTATGCCGCCATGGCTTTATATCAACTTCAATAAGTTAAAGAAGGTTAACTAACTTAAATATGTTAAACTAATGATTTGAAACATTTCGATATCGCTTGCTAAATGTGTATATACAAGAAAATCGAATTTATACCTAAATATAAGATAACGGAATTCTTCTAAACGCACTGCCGTTATGCCGTTAAGGCTTTATGTAGACTTCAGTAAGAAAGAGGGGAATAATTAACTTAAATATGTTAAACTTATGATTTGAAGCATTTCGATATCGATTGCTAAATATGTAAATACAAAAAAATTGACTTTGTACCTAAATATAAGATTACGGAATTCTTTTAAATGCACTGCAGTTATACCGTTAAGGCTTTATGTAGACTTCAGTGCGTTAAAGAAGGTTTATTATAAATAACATGAAAATGTAAAACTAATGATTTGAAGCATTTCGATATCGATTGCTAAATGAGTATATACAAGAAAATCGACTTTATACCTAAATACAAGATTATAAAATTCTTCTAAATGCACTGCCGTTATGCCGTTAGGGCTTTTGTAGACTCCAGTATGAAAAAGAGGGTTAATTAACTTAAATATGTTAAACTAATGATATGAAGCATTTCGATATCGATTGCTAAATGAGTATGTACAAGAAAATCGAATTCATACCTAAATAAAAGATTACGGAATTTCAAATATACTGCCGTTATGCCGTTATGGCTTTATGTAAACTTCAGTAAGATAAAGAAGGTTAATTAACTCAAATATGTTAAACCAGTTATCTGAAGCATTTCGATATCGATTGCTAAATGTGTATATACAAGAAAATCGACTTTATACCTAAATATAAGATTACGGAATTTTTCTACATGCACTGCCGTTATGCCGCCATGGCTTTATGTTAACTTCAGTGCGTTAAAGAAGCTTTATTAACTTAAATATGTTCAGCTAATGATTTGAAGCATTTCGATATCGATTGCTTAATGCATATATACAACAAAATCGACTTTATACCTAAATATAAGATTACGGAATTCTTCTACATGCACTGCCGTTAATCCGCCATGGCTTTATGTCAACTTCAGTTCGTTAAAGTAGGTATGTTAACTTAAATATGTTAAACTAATGAATTGAAGCTTCTCGATATCGATTGCTAAATGTGTATATAAAAGAAAATCTACTTTATACCTAAATATAAGATTACGGAATTCTTCCAAATGCACTGCCGCTATTCCACCATGGCTTTATGTCAACTTCAGTTCGTTAAAGTAGGTTTGTTAATTTAAATATGTTAAACTAATGATTTGAAGCATTTCGATATCGATTTCTAAATGTATATATACAAGAAAATCGACTTTATACCTAAATATAAGATAACGGTATTCTTTTAAATGCACTGCAGTTATACCGTTAAGGCTTTATGTAGACTTCAGTAAGATAGAGGGGAATAATTAACTTAAATATGTTAAACTTATGATTTGAAGCATTTCGATATCGATTGCTAAATATGTAAATACAAAAAAATCGACTTTGTACCTAAATATAAGATTACGGAATTCTTTTAAATGCACTGCAGTTATACCGTTAAGGCTTTATGTAGACTTCAGTGCGTTAAAGCAGGTTTATTATAAATAACTTGAAAATGTAAAACTAATGATTTGAAGCATTTCGATATCGATTGCTAAATGAGTATATACAAGAAAATCGACTTTATACCTAAATATAAGATTATCGAATTCTTCAAAATGCACTGCCGTTATGCCGTTAAGGCTTTTGTAGACTTCAGTATGAAAAAGTGGGTTAATTAAGGCTTTATGTAGACTTCAGTGCGTTAAAGAAGGTTTATTATAAATAACATGAAAATGTAAAACTAATGATTTGAAGCATTTCGATATCGATTGCTAAATGAGTATATACAAGAAAATCGACTTTATACCTAAATACAAGATTATAAAATTCTTCTAAATGCACTGCCGTTATGCCGTTAGGGCTTTTGTAGACTCCAGTATGAAAAAGAGGGTTAATTAACTTAAATATGTTAAACTAATGATATGAAGCATTTCGATATCGATTGCTAAATGAGTATGTACAAGAAAATCGAATTCATACCTAAATAAAAGATTACGGAATTTCAAATATACTGCCGTTATGCCGTTATGGCTTTATGTAAACTTCAGTAAGATAAAGAAGGTTAATTAACTCAAATATGTTAAACCAGTTATCTGAAGCATTTCGATATCGATTGCTAAATGTGTATATACAAGAAAATCGACTTTATACCTAAATATAAGATTACGGAATTTTTCTACATGCACTGCCGTTATGCCGCCATGGCTTTATGTTAACTTCAGTGCGTTAAAGAAGCTTTATTAACTTAAATATGTTCAGCTAATGATTTGAAGCATTTCGATATCGATTGCTTAATGCATATATACAACAAAATCGACTTTATACCTAAATATAAGATTACGGAATTCTTCTACATGCACTGCCGTTAATCCGCCATGGCTTTATGCAACTTCAGTTCGTTAAAGTAGGTATGTTAACTTAAATATGTTAAACTAATGAATTGAAGCTTCTCGATATCGATTGCTAAATGTGTATATAAAAAAAAATCTACTTTATACCTAAATATAAGATTACGGAATTCTTCCAAATGCACTGCCGCTATTCCACCATGGCTTTATGTCAACTTCAGTTCGTTAAAGTAGGTTTGTTAATTTAAATATGTTAAACTAATGATTTGAAGCATTTCGATATCGATTTCTAAATGTATATATACAAGAAAATCGACTTTATACCTAAATATAAGATAACGGTATTCTTTTAAATGCACTGCAGTTATACCGTTAAGGCTTTATGTAGACTTCAGTAAGATAGAGGGGAATAATTAACTTAAATATGTTAAACTTATGATTTGAAGCATTTCGATATCGATTGCTAAATATGTAAATACAAAAAAATCGACTTTGTACCTAAATATAAGATTACGGAATTCTTTTAAATGCACTGCAGTTATACCGTTAAGGCTTTATGTAGACTTCAGTGCGTTAAAGCAGGTTTATTATAAATAACTTGAAAATGTAAAACTAATGATTTGAAGCATTTCGATATCGATTGCTAAATGAGTATATACAAGAAAATCGACTTTATACCTAAATATAAGATTATAGAATTCTTCAAAATGCACTGCCGTTATGCCGTTAAGGCTTTTGTAGACTTCAGTATGAAAAATTGGGTTAATTAACTTAAATATGTTAAACTAATGATTTGAAGCATTTCGATATCGATTGCTAAATGTGTATGTACAAAAAAAATCGACTTTATACCTAAATATAAGATAAAGGAATTCATATAAATATACTGCCGTTATGCCGTTATGGCTTTATGTAAACTTCAGTAAGATAAAGAGGGTTAATTAACTCAAATATGTTAAACCAGTTATCTGAAGCATTTCGATATCGATTGCGAAATGTATACATACAAGAAAATCGAATTTATACCTAAATATAAGATTACGGAATTCTTCCACATGTACTGTCGTTATGCCGCCATGGCTTTTTATCACCTTCAATACGTTAAAGAAGGTTAATTATTTTAAATATGTTAAACTAGTGGTTTGAAGCATTTCGATATCGATTGCTAAATGTGTAAATACAAGAAAATCGACTTTATACCTAAATATAAAATTATAACATTACGGAATTCTTCTAAATGCACTGCCGTTATACCCTTAAGGCTTTATGTAGACTTCGGTAAGCTAAAAAATGTTTATTAACTTAATATATTAAACTAATGATTTGAAGCATTTCGATATCGGTAGCAAAATGAGTATATACAAGAAAATCAATTTTATACCTATATATAAGTTTACGGAAGTCTTTTCATGCACTGCCGCTATGCCGCCATGGCTATATGCCAACTTCAGATCGGTAAAAAAGGTTTATTAACTTAAATATGTTAAACTAATGATTTGAAGCATCTCGATATCGATTGCGAAATGTATATATTCAACAAAATCGACTTTATACCTAAATATAAGATTACGGAATTCTTCTAAATGCACTGCCGTTATACCGTTATGGCTTTATGTAAACTTCAGTAAGATAAAGAAGGTTAATAACCTTAAATATGTTAAACTATCGATTTGAAGCATTTCGTTATCGATTGCTTAATGTGTATATACAAGAAAATCGAATTTATACCTAAATATAAGATTACGAATTTCTTCTAAATGCACTGCCGTTATGCCGCCATGGCTTTATATCAACTTCAATAAGTTAAAGAAGGTTAACTTACTTAAATATGTTAAACTAATGATTTAAAACATTTCGATATCGCTTGCTAAATGTGTATATACAAGAAAATCGACTTTATACCTAATTATAAGGTTACGTAATTCTTCTAAATGCACTGCCGTTATGCCGTTAAGGCTTTATGTAGACTTCAGTTAGATAAAGAGGGTTAATTAACTTAAATATGTTAAACTAATGATTTGAAGCATTTCGATATCGATTGATAAATGTGTATGTACAAGAAAATCGATTTTATACCTAGATATAAGATTACGGAATTCTTCTACATGCACTGCCGTTATGCCGCCATGGCTTTATGTCACCTTCGGTAGGTTAAAAAAGGTAATTTAACTTAAATATGTTAAACTAATGATTTGAAGCATTTCGATATCGATTGCTAAATGTGCTAGTACAAGAAACCTGACTTTATACCTAAACATAGGATAACGGAATTCTTCCAAATGCACTGCCGCTATTCCGCCATGGCTTTATGTCAACTTCAGTTCGTTAAAGCGGGTTTGTTAACTTAAATTTGTTAAACTAATGTTTTGAAGCATTTCGATATCGATTGCTAAATGTGTATATACAAGAAAATCGACTTTATACCTAAATGTAAGATTACGGAATTCTTCTACATGCACTGCCGTTATGCCGCCATGGCTTTATGACAACTTCAGTGCGTTATGTTAAATATGTTAAACTATTGAATTGAAGCATTTCGGTATCGATTGCTAAATATGTAAATACAAGAAAATCGACTTTATACCTAAATATAAGATTACGGAATTCTTCTACATGCACTGCCGTTATGCCGCCATGGCTTTATGACAACTTCAGTGCGTTGAAGAAGGTTTATTAACTTAAATATGTTAAACTAATGAATTGAAGCTTCTCGATATCGATTGCTAAATGTGTATATACAAGAAAATCGGCTTTATACCTAAATATAAGATTACGGAATTTTTCTGCATGCACTGCCGTTATGCCGCCATGGCTTTATGTTAACTTCAGTGCGTTAAAGAAGCTTTATTAACTTAAATATGTTAAGCTTATGATTTGAAGCATTTCGATATCGATTG
Source organism: Bactrocera correcta (assembly GCA_027475135.1). Classification (NCBI taxonomy): domain Eukaryota; kingdom Metazoa; phylum Arthropoda; class Insecta; order Diptera; family Tephritidae; genus Bactrocera; species Bactrocera correcta. The sequence continues at coordinate 5,664 of JAPZAG010001554.1, read as the reverse complement.
TTTAATGCATATATACAAGAAAATCGACTTTGTACCTAAATATAAGATTACGGAATTCTTCTAAATGCACTGCCGTTGTGCCGCCATGGCTTTATGACAACTTCAGTGCGTTGAAGAAGGTTTATTAATTTAAATATGTTAAACTAATGAATTGAAGCTTCTCGATATCGATTGCTAAATGTGTATATACAAGAAAATCTACTTTATACCTAAATATAAGATTACGGAATCCTTCCAAATGCACTGCCGCTATTCCGCCATGGCTTTATGTCAACTTCAGTTCGTTAAAGTAGGTTTGTTAACTTAAATATGTTAAACTAATGATTTGAAGCATTTCGATATCGATTTCTAAATGTATATATACAAGAAAATCGACTTTATACCTAAATATAAGATTACGGAATTCTTTTAAATGCACTGCAGTTATACCGTTAAGGCTTTATGTAGACCTCTGTGCGTTAAAGGTTTTTTAACTTAAATATGTTAAACTAATGATTTGAAGCATTTCGATATCGATTGCTAAATACGTAAATACAAGAAAATCGACTTTTTACCTAAATATAAGATAACGGAATTCTTCTACATGCACTGCCGTTATGCCGCCATGGCTTTATGACAACTTCAGTTCGTTGAAGAAGGTTTATTAACTAAAATATGTTAAACTAATGAATTGAAGCATCGCGATATCGATTGCTAAATGTGTATATACAAGAAAATCAACTTTATACCTAAATATAAGATTGCGCAATTCTTCTAAATGATTTGCCGTTATGCCGTTAAGGCGTTTGTAGACTTCAGTAAGATAAAGAGGGTTAATTAACTTAAATATGTTAAACTAATGATTTGAGGCATTTCGATATCGATTGCTAAATGTGTATATACAAGAAAATCGACTTTATACCTAAACATACGATTACGGAACTCTTCTAAATGCACTGCCGTTATGCCGTTATGGCTTTATGTTAACTTCTGTTCGTTAAAAAAGGTTTATTAACTTAAATATCTTAAACTAATGATTTCAAAATTTTCGAAATCGATTGCTAAATGCATATATACAAGAAAATCTTCTTTATACCTAAATATAAGATTACGGAACTCTTCCAAATGTACTGTCGTTATGCCGCCATGGCTTTCTATATACTTCAATACGTTATAGAAGGTTAATTAACTTAAATATGTTAAACTAATGATTTGAAGCATTTCAATATCGATGGCAAAATGTGTATATACAAAAAAATCGAACTTATACCTGAATATAAGATTACGGAATTCTTCTACATGCTCTGCCGTTATGCCGCCATGGCTTTATATCAACTTCAGTTCGTTAAAGTAGGTTTGTTAACTCAAATATATTAAACTTATGATTTGAAGCATTTCGAAATCGATTGCTAAATGAGTATATACAAGAAAATCGACTTTATACCTAAATATAAGACTACGGAATTCTTCCAAATGTACTGTCGTTATGCCGCCATGGCTTTATATCACCTTTAATAGGTCAAAGGAGGTTAATTAGCATAAATATGTTAAACTAATGATTTGAAGCATTTCGATATCGATTGCTAAATGCGTATATACAACAAAATCGACTTTATACCTAAATATAAGATTACGGAATTCTTCTAAATGCACTGCCGTTATGCCGCCATGGCTTTATGTTAACTTCAGTGCGTTAAAAAAGCTTTCGTAACTTAAATATGTTAAACTTATGATTTGAAGCGTTTCCATATCGATTGCTAAATGTGCATATACAGGAAAATTGACTTTATACCTAAACATAAGCTTACGGAATTCTTCTAAATGCATTGCCGTTAAGCCACCATGGCTTTATGTTAACTTCAGTGCGTTAAAAAAGCTTTATTAACTTAAATATGTTAAACTAATGATTTGAAGATTTTCGAAATCGATTGCTAAATGCATTTATACAAGAAAATCTTCTTTATACCTAAATATAGGATTACGGAATTCTTCCAAATGTACTGTCGTTATGCCGCCATGGCTTTATATCACCTTCAATACGTCAAAGAAGGTTGATTAGCTTAAATATGTTAAACTAATGATTTGAAGCATTTCGAAATCGATTTCTTAATGCATATATACAAGAAAATCGACTTTCTACCTAAACATTAGATTACGGAATTCTTCCAAATGTACTGTCGTTATGCCGCCAAGGCTTTATATTAACTTCAATATCTTATAGAAGGATAATTAACTTAAATATGTTAAACTAATGATTGGAAGCATTTCGATATCGATTGCTAAATCGACTTTATACCTTAATATAAGCTTACGGAATTCTTCTAAATGCATTGCCGTTAAGCCACCATGGCTTTATGTTAACTTCAGTGCGTTAAAGAAGCTTTATTAACTTAAATATGTTAAACTAATGATTTGAAGATTTTCGGAATCTACTGCTAAATGCATATATACAACAAAATCGACTTTATACCTAAAAATAAGATAACGGAATTTTTCTAAATGCACTGCCGTTATGCCGTTATGGCTTTATGTTAACTTCAGTTCGTTTAAGAAGGTTTATTAACTTAGATATGTTACACCAGTTATTTGAAGCATTTCGAAATTGATTTCTTAATGCATATATACAAGAAAATCGACCTTCTACCTTAATATAAGATTACGGAATTCTTCCAAATGTACTGTCGTTATGCCGCCAAGGCTTTATATCAACTTCAATATGTTAAAAAAGGTTAATTAACTTAAATATGTTAAACTAATGATTTGAAGCATTTAGATACCGATTGCTTAATGTGAATATACAAAAAAATCGAATTCATAGCTAAATATAAGATTACGGAATTCTTCTACATGCACTGCCGTTATGCCGTCATGGCTTTATATCAACTTCAATACGTTAAAGAAGGTTAATTAACTTAAATATGTTAAACTAATGATTTGAGGCATTTCGATAGTGATTGCTAAATGTGTATATACAACAAAATCGACTTCATACCTAAATATAAGATTGCGGATTTCTTCTAAATGCAATGCCGTCATGCTGTTATGGCTTAATGTTAATTTCGGTTCGTTAAAGAAGGTTTATTAACTTAAATATGTTAAACTAATGATTTGAAAATTTTCGAAATCGATTGCTAAATGCATATATACAAGAAAATCTTCTTTATACCTAAATATAAGATTACGGAATTCTTCCAAATGTACTGTCGTTATGCCGCCATGGCTTTATATCACCTTCAATACTTTAAAGAAGGTTAATTAACTTAAATATGCTAAACTAATGATTTGAAGCATTTCGATATCGATTGCTAAATGCGTATATACAACATAATCGACTTTGTACCTAAATATAAGCTTACGGAATTTTTCTAAATGCACTGCTGTTATGCCTCTAGTTCGTTAAAGAAGGTTTATTAACTTAGATATGTTACACCAGTTATTTGAAGCACTTCGAAATCGATTGCTTAATGCATATATATACAAGAAAATCTTCTTTATACCTGAACGGAATTCTTACAAATGTACTGTCGCTACGCCGCCATGGCTTTATATCACCTTCAATACGTTAAAAAAGGTTAATTAACCTAAATATGTTAAACTAATGATTTGAAGCATTTCGATATCGATTGCTAAATGTGTATATACAACAAAATCGACTTTATACGTAAATATAAAATTATAACATTACGGAATTCTTCTGAATGCACTTCCGTTATACCGCCATGGCTTTATGTAGACTTCAGTAAGCTAAAAAAAAGTTTATTCACTTAAATATGTTAAACTAATGATTTGTAGCATTTCGTTATCGATTGCTAAATGTGTATATACAAGAAAATCGACTTTATACCTAAATATAAGATTACGGAATTCTCCCAAATGCACTGCCGTTATACCGTTATGGCTTTATGTAAACTTCAGTAAGATAAAGAAGGTTAATTAACTTAAGTATGTTAAACTAATGATTTGAAGCATTTCGACATCGATTGCTAAATGCTTGTATACAAGAAAATCGGCTTTATATCTAAATATAAGATTACGGAATTATTCTAAATGCACTGCCGTTATGCCGTTAAGGTTTTTGTAGTCTTCAGTAAGATAAGGAGGGTTAATTAACTTAAATATGTTAAACTAATGATTTGAAGATTTTCGATATCGATTGCTAAATGTGTAAATACAAGAAAACCGACTTTATACCTAAATATAAAATTATAACATTAGGGAATTCTTCTAAATGGACTGCCGTTATACCGCCATGGCTTTATGTAGACTTCAGTAAGCTAAAAAAAAGTTTATTCACTTAAATATGTTAAAATAATGATTTGAAGCACTTCGATATCGATTGCTAAATGTGTATATACAACAAAATCGACTTTATACCTAAATATAAGATTACGAAATTCTTATAAATGCACTGCTGTTATGCCGCCATGGCTTTATGCCAACTTCAGCTCGTTAAAGAAGGTTTATTAACTTAAATATGTTAAACTAATGATTTGAATCATTTCGATATCAATTGCTAAATGTGTATATACAAGAAAATCGACTTTATACATAAATATATGATAACGGAATTTTTCTAAATGCACTGCCGCTATGCCGTTATGGCTTTATGTTAACTTCAGTAAGATAAAGAAGGTTAATTAACTTAAATATGTTAAACTAATGATTTGAAGCATTTCGATATCGATTGCTAAATGTGTATATACAAGAAAATCGAATTTATACCTAAATATAAGATTACGGAATTCTTCCACATGCACTTCCGTTATGCCGCCATGGCTTTAGCCAACTTCAGTTCCTTAAAGAAGGTTTATTAACTTAAATATGTTAAACTAATGATTTGAATCATTTCGATATCGATTGCTATATGAGTATATACAAGAAAATCGACTTTAAACCTAAATATAAGATAACGGAATTCTTCTAAATGCACTGCCGTTATGCCTTTACGCCTTTATGTGGACTTCAGTGCGTTAAAGAAGCTTTATTAACTTAAATATGTTAAACTAATGATTTGAAGATTTTCGAAATCGATTGCTAAATGCATATATACAACAAAATCGACTTTATACCTAAATATAGGATTACGGAATTCTTCCGAATGCACTGTCATTATGCCGCCATGGCTTTATATCAACTTCAATACGTTAAAAAGGGTTAATTAACTTAAATATGTTAAACTAATGATTTGAAGCATTTAGATATCGATTGCTAAATGTGTATATACAAAAAAAGCGAATTTATAGCTAAATATAAGATTACAGAATTTTTCTACATGCACTGCCGTTATACCGCCATGGCTTTGTGTTAACTTCAGTGCGTTAAAGTAGGTTTGTTAACTTTAATATGTTAAACTAATGATTTGAAGCATTTAGATATCGATTGCTAAATGTGTATATACAAGAAAGTCGACTTTATACCTAACTTCAAGATTACGTAATTCTTCTAAATGCTTTGCCGTTATGCCGTTAAGGCGTTTGTAGACTTCAGTAAGATAAAAAGTGTTAACTAACTTAAATATGTTAAACTAATGAGATGAGGCATTTCGATATCGATTGCTAAATATGAAAATACAAGAAAATCGACTCTATACGTAAATATAAGATTACGGAACTCTTCTAAATGCACTTCCGTTATGGCTTTATATAAACTTCAGTACGTTAAAAAAGGTTGTTTAACTTAAATATG
>JAPZAG010001552.1:0-11530 GCA_027475135.1 Bactrocera correcta | reverse complement strand
AAAGGGTTTTATTAACTTAAATATGTTAAACTAATGATTTAAGCATTTCGATATCGTTTGTTGTTTTTACAACAAAATCGACTTTTTACCTAAATATAAGATAAGGGAAATTCTTAAATTACTGCCGTATGCCGCCATGGCTTTAACCAACTTCCCGTTAAAAAAGGGTTTTATTCTTAAATATGTTAAACTAATGATTTGAAGCATTTCGAATTTATTGCTAAATGGTATAAACAAAAAATCAACTTTATACTAAATATAAGATTAGGAATTTTTCCCAAATCACTGTCGTTATGCCCCCATGGCTTTATATCAAAAAAAAAGGTTAATTTTTAAATATGTTAAACTAATGATTTGAAGCATTTCGATATCGATTGCTAATGGTATTAAACAAATCGACTTTATACCTAAAATAAGTTTACGGATTCTTAAATTACTGCCGTTATGCCGATGGTTTTATGTACCTTCATTCGTTAAAGAAGGTTTTAACTTAAATATTTAAACTAATGATTTGAAGCATTTCGTTATCGTTGCTAAATTTTATATACAAGAAAATCGACTTTATACCTAAATATAAGTTTACGGAATTCTTTAAATACTGCGTTATGCCGCCTTTGCTTTAGCACCTTCTTCGTTAAAGAAGGTTAATAACTTAAATATGTTAAACAATGATTTAAAGGGATTTCGTATGATTCTAAATGTGTATAAAAAGAAAATCACTTTATCCCTAAATATAAGATTAGGGAATTCTTCCAAATCACTGCCGTTATCCGATGGCTTTATACACTTCATAGGAAAAAAAGGTAATTTTAAATATGTTAAACTAATGATTGAACCATTCGATTCGATTGCTAATGGTATTTAAACAAAATCGACTTTATACCTAAAATAAGATTAGGGAAATTCTTCAAATGACTGCGTTATGCCGCCATGGCTTTATTCACCTTCATTACGTTAAAGAAGGAAATAACTTAAATATGTTAAACAATGATTTAAAGGGATTTCGTATCGATTCTAAATGTTTTAAAAGAAAATCGACTTTATACCTAAATATAAGATTAGGGAATTTTTCCCAAATGCACTGCCGTTATCCGATGGCTTTATTCACCTTCATTACGTTAAAGAAGGTTAACTAACTTAAATATTTTAAAACGAATGATTTGAAGGATTTCGATATCGATATCTAAATGTGTTTAAAAGAAAATCGACTTTATACCTAAATATAAGATTAGGGAATTCTTCCAAATGCACTGCCGTTATACCGTTATGGCTTTACGTACACTTAAGTAGGAAAAATAAGTCAATTAACTTAAATATGTTAAACTAATGAGTTGAACCATCTCGATTCGTTTTCTAATGTGTATTACAACAAAATCGACTTTATACCTAAATATAAGATTACGGAATTCTTCTAAATGCACTGTCGTTATGCCGCCATGGCTTTATATCACCTTCATTACGTTAAAGAAGGTTAACTAACTTAAATATGTTAAACGAATGATTTAAAGGATTTCGATATCGATATCTAAATGTGTATATAAAAGAAAATCGACTTTATTTCTAAATATAAGATTAGGGAATTCTTCCAAATGCACTGCCGTTATACCGTTATGGCTTTACGTACACTTCAGTAGGAAAAATAAGGTCAATTAACTTTAATATGTTAAACCAGTTATTTGAAGCATTTCGATATCGATTGCTAAATGTGTATGTACAACAAACTCGACTTTTTACCTAAATATAAGATTACGGAATTTTTCCAAATGCACTGTCGTTATGCCGCCATGGCTTTATATCAACTTCAATACGTTAAAGAAGGTTAACTAACTTAAATATGTTAAACTAATGATTTGAAGCATTTCGATATCGATTGCTAAATGTGTATCTACAACAAAATCGATTTTTACCTAAATATAAGATAACGAAAATCATATAAATATACTGCCGTTATGCCATTATTGCTTTATGTAAACTTCAGTAAGATAAAGAAGGTTAATTAACTTAAATATGCTAAACCAGTTATTTGATGCATTTCGATATCGATTGCTAAATGTGTAAATACAAGAAAATCGACTTTAAACCTAAATATAAGGTAACGGAATTCTTCTAAATGCACTGCCTTTATGCCGCCATGGCTACATGCCAACTGCAGATCGTTAAAGAAGGTTTATTAACAAAAATATGTTAAACTAATGAGTTAAAGCATCTCGATATCGATCGCTAAATGTGTATATACAAGAAAATCGACTTTTTACATAAATATAAGACTACGGAATTCTTCTAAATGCACTGTCGTTATGCCGCCATGGCTTTATATCAACTTTAATACGTTAAAGAAGTTAAATTAACTTAAATATGTTAAACTTATGATTTGAAGAAATTTCGATATCGATTGCTAAATGTGTATGTACAACAAACTCGACTTTATACCTAAATATAAGATTACGGAAATCATATAAATTACTGTCGTTATGCCGTCATTGCTTTATGTCAACTTAAAGAAACGTTTAAAGAAGGTTAATTAACTTAAATATGTTAAACCATTGATTTAAATGCATTTCGATATCGATTGCTAAATGTGTAAATACAAAAAATCGACTTTTTACCTAAATATAAGATAACAAAAATTTCATATAAATACTGCCGTTATGCCATTATTCCCTTTAAGTCAACTTCAGTATTTAAAAGGGAAAGGGTTTTATTAAATTTTAAAATATGTTAAACCAGTTATTTAAATGCATTTCGATATCGATTGCTTAATGTGAAATATACAAGAAAATCGACTTTAAATACCTAAATATGAGGAAACGGAATTTTTCCCTAAATGTACTGTCGTTTTGTCGCCATGGTTTTATATGCAACTTCAATAAGTTAAAGAAGGTTTATTAACTTAAATATGTTAAACTAATGATTTAAGCATTTCGATATCGATTGCTAAATGTGTATATACAACAAAATCGACTTTTTACCTAAATATAAGATTACGGAATTCTTCTAAATGCACTGTCGTTATGCCGCCATGGCTTTATATCAACTTCAATACGTTAAAGAAGGTTAATAACTTAAATATGTTAAACTTATGATTTGAAGCATTTCGATATCGATAGCTAAATGTGTATATACAAGAAAATCGACTTTTTACCTAAATATAAGATAACGAAAATCATATAAATATACTGCCGTTATGCCATTATTGCTTTATGTAAACTTCAGTAAGATAAAGAAGGTTAATTAACTTAAATATGCTAAACCAGTTATTTGATGCATTTCGATATCGATTGCTAAATGTGTAAATACAAGAAAATCGACTTTATACCTAAATATAAGATAACGGAATTCTTCTAAATGCACTGCCGTTATGCCGCCATGGCTTTAAGCCAACTTCAGTTCGTTAAAGAAGGTTTATTAACTTAAATATGTTAAACATAATGATTTGAAGCATTTCGATATCGATTGCTAAATGTGTATATACAAGAAAATCGACTTTATACATAAATATAAGACTACGGAATTCTTCCAAATGTACTGTCGTTATGCTCGCCATGGCTTTATATAAACTTCAATAAGTTAAAGAAGGTTAATTAACTTAAATATGTTAAACTAATGATTTGAAGCATTTCGATATCGATTGCTAAATGCGTATATACAACAAAATCGACTTTATACCTAAATATAAGATTACGGAATTCTTCTAAATGCACTGTCGTTATGCCGCCATGGCTTTATATCACCTTCAATACGTTAAAGAAGGTCTACTAACTTAAATATATTAAACGAATGATTTGAAGCATTTCGATATCGATAGCTAAATGTGTATATACAAGAAAATCGACTTTTTACCTAAATATAAAAATATAGCAATACGGAATTCTTCTAAATGCGCTGCCGTTATACCGTTAAGGCTTTATGTAGACTTCAGTATGCTAAAAAATGTTTATTAACTTAATATGTTAAACTAATGATTTGAAGCATTTCGGTATCGATAGCTAAATGTGTATGTACAAGAAAATCGACTTTATACCTAATATAAGATTACGGAATTCTTCTAAATGCACTGCCGTTATGCCGCCATGGCTTTAAGCCAACTTCCGTTCGTTAAAGAAGGTTTATTAACTTAAATATGTTAAACTATTAATGATTTGAAGCATTTCGATATTGATTGCTAAATGTGTATATACAAGAAAATCAACTTTATACATAAATATAAGACTACGGAATTCCTCCAAATGTATTGTCGTTATGCTGCCATGGCTTTACATCAACTTCAATACGATAAAGAAGGTTAATTAACTTAAATATGTTAAACTAATGATTTGAAGCATTTCGATATCGATTGCTAAATGCGTATATACAACAAAATCGGCTTTATACCTAAATATAAGATTACGGAATTCTTCTAAATGCACTGTCGTTATGCCGCCATGGCTTTATATCACCTTCATTACGTTAAAGAAGGTTAACTAACTTAAGTATGTTAAACGAATGATTTAAAGGATTTCGATATCGATATCTAAATGTGTCTATAAAAGAAAATCGACTTTATACCTAAATATAAGATAACGGAATTCTTCCAAATGCCCTGTCGTTATGCCGCCATGGCTTTATATCACCTTCATTACGTTAAAGAAGGTTAACTAACTTAAATATGTAAAACGAATGATTTGAATGATTTCCATATCGATATCTAAATGTGTATATAAAAGAAAATCGACTTTATACCTAAATATAAGATTAGGGAATTCTTCCAAATGTACTGCCGTTATAGTGTTACGGCTTTACGTACACTTCAGTAGGAAAAATAAGGTCAATTAACTTAAATATGTTAAACTAATGAGTTGAACCATCTCGATATAGATTGCTAATGTGCATTTACAACAAAATCGACTTTATACCTAAATATAAGATTACGGAATTCTTCTAAATGCACTGTCGTTATGCCGCCATGGCTTTATATCACCTTCATTACGTTAAAGAAGGTTAACTAACTTAAATATGTTAAACGAATGATTTCAAGGATTTCGATATCGATATCTAAATGTGTATATAAAAGAAAATCGACTTTATACCTAAATATAAGATTAGGGAATTCTTCCAAATGCACTGTCGTTATGCCGCCATGGCTCTATATCACCTTTATTACGTTAAAGAAGGTTAACTAACTTAAATATGTTAAACGAATGATTTGCAGCATTTCGATATCGATAGCTAAATGTGTATATACAAGAAAATCGACTTTTTACTTAAATATAAGATTACGGAATTCTTCCAAATGCACTGCCGTTATACCGTTATGGCTTAACGTACACTTCAGTAGGAAAAATAAGGTTAATTAACTTAAATATGTTAAACTAATGATTTAAAGCATTTCGATATCGATTGCTAAATGCGTATATACAACAAAATCGGCTTTATACCTAAATATAAGATTACGGAATTCTTCTAAATGCACTGTCGTTATGCCGCCATGGCTCTATATCACCTTCATAACGTTAAAGAAGGTTAACTAACTTAAATATATTAAACGAATGATTTGAAGCATTTCGATATCGATAGCTAAATGTGTATATACAAGAAAATCGTCTCTTTACCTAAATATAAGATTACGGAATTTTTCCAAATGCACTGCCGTTATACCGTTTTGGCTTTATGTAAACTTCAGTAAGATAAAGAAGGTTAATTAACTTAAATATGTTAAACTAATGATTTAAAGCATTTCGATATCGATTGCTAAATGTTCTATAAAAGAAAATCGACTTTATACCTAAATATAAGATAACGGAATTCTTCCAAATGCCCTGCGTTATGCCGCCATGGCTTTATATCACTTCATTACGTTAAAGAAGGTTAATAACTTAAATATGTAAAACAATGATTTGAAGATTTCCATATCGATTCTAATGTGTATATAAAAAAAATCGACTTTATACCTAAATATAAGATTAGGGAATTCTTCCAAATGTACTGCCGTTATGGTTAGGCTTTAGTACCTTCATAGGAAAAAAAGGTAATTAACTTAAATATGTTAAACTAATGATTGAACCATTCGATATGATTGCTAATGTGATTTAAAAAAATCGACTTTATACCTAAATATAAGATTAGGAATTCTTCAAATGCACTGTCGTTATGCCGCCATGGCTTTATATCACCTTCATTACGTTAAAGAAGGTTAACTAACTTAAATATGTTAAACGAATGATTTCAAGGATTTCGATATCGATATCTAAATGTGTATATAAAAGAAAATCGACTTTATACCTAAATATAAGATTAGGGAATTCTTCCAAATGCACTGCGTTATCCGCATGGCTTATACACTTTATTAGTAAAAAGGTTAATAACTTAAATATGTTAAACAATGATTTAGCATTTCGATATCGATGCTAAATGGTATATACAAAAAATCGCTTTTTACTTAAATATAAGATTACGGAATTCTTCCAAATGCACTGCCGTTATCCGTATGGCTTAACACCTTCATAGGAAAAAAAGGTTAATTAACTTAAATATTTAAACAATGATTTAAAGCATTTCGATATCGATTGCTAAATGGTATATACAAAAAATCGGCTTTTACCTAAATATAAGATTACGGAATTTTCAAATGCACTGTCGTTATGCCGCCATGGCTCTATATCACCTTCATAAGTTAAAGAAGGTTAACTAACTTAAATATATTAAACGAATGATTTGAAGCATTTCGATATCGATAGCTAAATGTGTATATACAAGAAAATCGTCTCTTTACCTAAATATAAGATTACGGAATTTTTCCAAATCACTGCCGTTATACCGTTTTGGCTTTATGTAAACTTCAGTAAGATAAAGAAGGTTAATTAACTTAAATATGTTAAACTAATGATTTAAAGCATTTCGATATCGATTGCTAATGTGTATATACAACAAAATCGACTTTATACCTAAAATAACATTACAGAATTTTTCTACATGCACTGCCGTTATGCCGCCATGGCCTTATGCCAACTTCAATACGTTAAAGAAGGTTATTAACTTAAATATGTTAAACCAATAATTTGAAGCATTTCGATATCTATTGCTAAATGCGCATATACAACAAAATCGACTTTATACCTAAATATAAGATTACGGAATTCTTCTAAATGCACTGTCGTTATGCCGCCATGGCTTTATATTACCTTCATTACGTTAAAGAAGGTTAACTAACTTAAGTATGTTAAACAAATGATTTGAAGCATTTCTATATCGATTGCCAAATGCGTATATACAACAAAATCGACTTTATACCTAAATATAAGATTACGGAATTCTTCTAAATGCACTGCCGTTATGCCGCCATGGCTTTAAGCCAACTTCTGTTCGTTAAAGAAGGTTTATTAACTTAAATATGTTAAACTAATGATTTGAAGGATTTCGATATCGATTGCTTAATGTGTATATACAAGAAAATCAACTTTATACCTAAATATAAGACTACGGAATTCTTCCAAATGTATTGTAGTTATGCTGCCATGGCTTTACATCATTTTCAATACGTTAAAGAAGGTTATTCAACTTAAATATGTTAAACGACTGATTTGAAGCATTTCGATATCGATTGCTAAATGCGTATATACAACAAAATCGACTTTATACCTAATATAAGATTACGGAATTCTTCTAAATGCACTGTCGTTATGCCGCCATGGCTTTATATCACCTTCATTACGTTAAAGAAGGTTAACTAACTTAAATATGTTAAACGAATGATTTGAAGCATTTCGATATCGATAGCTAAATGTGTATATACAAGAAAATCGACTTTTTACCTAAATATAAAATTATAACATTACGGAATTCTTCTAAATGCACTGCCGTTATACCGTTAAGGCTTTATGTAGACTTCAGAATGCTAAAAAATGTTTATTAACTTAGTATGTTAAAATAATGATTTGAAGCATTTCGATATCGATTGCTTAATGTGTATGTGCTACAAAATCGACTTTATACCTAAATATAAGATTACAGAATTCTTCTAAATGCACTGTTGTTATGTCGCCATGGCTTTATATCACCTTCATTACGATAAAGAAGGTTAACTAACTTAAATATGTTAAACGAATGATTTGAAGCATTTCGATATCGATTGCCAAATGCGTATATACAACAAAATCGACCTTATACCTAAATATAAGATTACGGATTTCTTCCAAATCTACTGTCGTTATGCCGCCATGGCTTTATATCACCTTCATTACGTTAAAGAAGGTTTACTAACTTAAATATGTTAAACGAAAGATTTGAAGCATTTCGATATCGATTGCTAAATGCGTTTAAACAACAAAATTGTCTTAATACCTAAATATAAGATTACGGAATTCTTCTAAATGCACTGTCGTTATGTCGCCATGGCTTTATATCACCTTCATTACGATAAAGAAGGTTAACTTACTTAAATATGTTAAACGAATGATTTGAAGCATTTCGATATCGATTGCCAAATGCCTGTATACAACAAAATCAACTTTATACCTAAATATAAGATTACGGAATTCTTCTAAATGCACTGTCGTTATGCCGCCATTGCTTTATATCACCTTCATTACGTTAAAGAAGTTTAACTAACATAAATATGTTAAACTAATGATTTGAAGCATTTCGATATCGATTGCTAAATGCGTATGTACAACAAAATCGACTTTATACCTAAATATAAGATAACGGAATTCATATAAATATACCGCCGTTATGCCGTTAAGGCTTTATGTAAACTTCATTAAGATAAAGAAGGTTAATTAACTTAAATATAATAAACCAGTTATTTGAAGCATTTCGATATATATTGCTAAATGTGCAAATACAAGAAAATCGACTTTATACCTAAATATAAAATTATAACATTACGGGTATCTTCTACATGCACTGCCGTTATACTGTTAAGGCTTTATGTACACTTCAGTAAGCTAAAAAGCGTTTATTAACTTAATATGTTAAACTAATGATTTGAAGCATTTCGATATCGATAGCTAAATGTGTATATACACGAAAATCGACTTTATACCTTAATAAAAGATTACGGAATTCTTCTACATGCACTGCCGTTATGCCGCAATGGCTATATGCCAACTTCAGATCGTTAAAGAAGGTTAATTAACATAAATATGTCCAACGAATGATTTGAAGCATTTCGATACCGATAGCTAAACGTGTATATACAAGAAAATCGACTTTATACCTAAGTATAAGATAACGGAATTCTTCTACATGCACTGCCGTTATGCCGCCATAGCTTTATGCCAACTTCAGTTCGTTAAAGAAGGTTTATTAACTTAAATATGTTAAACTAATGAGTTGAAGCATCTCGATATCGATTGCTAAATATGTATATATAGCAAAATCCACTTTATACCTAAATATAAGTTTACGGAATTCTTCCAAATGCACTGCTGTTATACCGTTATGGCTTTATGTAAACTTCAGTAAGATAAAGAAGGTTAATTAACCTAAATATGTTAAACTACTGATTTGAAGCATTTCGATATCGATTGCTAAATGCGTATGTACAACAAGATCGACTTTATACCTAAATATAAGATAACGGAATTGATATAAATATACCGCCGTTATGCCGTTAAGGCTTTATGTAAACTTCATTAAGATAAAGAAGGTTAATTAACTTAAATATAATAAACCAGTTATTTGAAGCATTTCGATATATATTGCAAAATGTGTAAATACAAGAAAATCGACTTTATACCTAAATATAAAATTATAACATTACGGATATCTTCTACATGCACTGCCGTTATACTGTTAAGGCTTTATGTACACTTCAGTAAGCTAAAAAGCGTTTATTAACTTAATATGTTAAACTAATGATTTGAAGCATTTCGATATCGATAGCTAAATGTGTATATACAAGAAAATCGACTTTATACCTAAATATAAAATTATAACATTACGGAATTCTTCTACATGCACTGCCGTTATACCGTTAAGGCTTTATGTACACTTCAGTAAGCTAAAAAGGTTTATTAACTTAATATGTTAAACTAATGATTTGAAGCATTTCGATATCGATTGCTAAATGTGTATATTCACGAAAATCGACTTTATACCTAAATATAAGATTACGGAATTCTTCTACATGCACTGCCGTTATGCCGCCATGGCTTTATATCACCTTCATTACGTTAAAGAAGGTTAACTAACTTAAATATGTTAAACGAATGATTTGAAGCATTTCGATATCGATTGCTAAATGTATATACAAGAAAATCGACTTTATACCTAAATATAAGATAACGGAATTCTTCTACATGCACTGCCGTTATGCCGCCATAGCTTTATGCCAACTTCAGTTCGTTAAAGAAGGTTTATTAACTTAAATATGTTAAACTAATGAGTTGAAGCATCTCGATATCGATTGCTAAATATGTATATACAACAAAATCGGCTTTATACCTAAATATAAGTTTACGGAATTCTTCCAAATGCACTGCTGTTATACGTTATGGCTTTATGTAAACTTCAGTAAGATAAAGAAGGTTAATTAACCTAAATATGTTAAACTAATGATTTGAAGCATTTCGATATCGATTGCTAAATGCGTATTACAACAAAATCGACTTTATACCTAAATATAAGATTACGGAATTGATATAAATATCCCTGCCGTTATGCCGTTAAGGCTTTATGTAAACTTCATTAAGATAAAGAAGGTTAATTAACTTAAATATAATAAACCAGTTATTTGAAGCATTTCGATATATATTGCAAAATGTGTAAATACAAGAAAATCGACTTTATACCTAAATATAAAATTATAACATTACGGATATCTTCTACATGCACTGCCGTTATACTGTTAAGGCTTTATGTACACTTCAGTAAGCTAAAAAGCGTTTATTAACTTAATATGTTAAACTAATGATTTGAAGCATTTCGATATCGATAGCTAAATGTGTATATACACGAAAATCGACTTTATACCTAAATATAAGATTACGGAATTCTTCTACATGCAATGCCGTTATGCCGCCATGGCTTTATATCACCTTCATTACGTTAAAGAAGGTTAACTAACTTAAATATGTTAAACGAATAATTTGAAGCATTTCGATCTCGATTGCTAAATGTGTATATTCAAGAAAATCGACTTTATACCTAAATATAAGATTACGGAATTCTTCTACATGCACTGCCGTTATGCCGCCATGGCTTTATATCACCTTCATTACGTTAAAGAAGGTTAACTAACTTAAATATGTTAAACTAATGATTTGCAGCATTTCGGTATCGATTGCTAAATATGTATATACAAGAAAATCGGCTTTATACCTAAATATAAGATAACGGAATTCTTCTACATGCACTGCCGTTATGCCGCCATAGCTTTATGCCAACTTCAGTTCGTTAAAGAAGGTTCATTGACTTAAATATGTTAAACTAATGAGTTGAAGCATCTCGATATCGATTGCTAAATATGTATATACAACAAAATCGGCTTTATACCTAAATACAAGTTTACGGAATTCTTCCAAATGCACTGCTGTTATACTGTTATGGCTTT
>JAPZAG010001550.1:0-29476 GCA_027475135.1 Bactrocera correcta | reverse complement strand
TAACTTAAATATGTTAAACTAATGATTTGAGGCATTTCGATATCGATTGCTAAATGTGTATATTCAAGAAAATCGACTTTGTACCTAAATATAAGATTACGGAATTCTTCCAAATGTACTGTCGTTATGCCGCCATGGCTTCGTATCAACTTAGATACGTTAAAAAAGGTTAATTATTTTAAATATGTTAAACTAATGGTTTGAAGCATTTCGATATCGACTGCTAAAAGTGTAAATACAAGAAAATCGACTTTACACCTAAATATAAAATTATAACATTACAGAATTCTTCTAAATGCACTGCCGTTATACCGTTAAGGCTTTATGTAGACTTCAGTTAGCTAAAAAATGGTTATTAACTTTATATGTTAAACTAATGATTTGAAGCATTTCGATATCGATAGCTAAATATGTATATACAAGAAAATCGACTTTATACCTAAATATAAGATTATGGAATTCTTCTACGTGCACTGCAGTTATGCCTCCATGGCTATATGCCCACTTCAGATCGTTAAAGAAGGTTTATTAACTTAAATATGTTAAACTAATGAGCTGAAGCATTTCGATATCGATTGCTAAATGTGTATATACAAGAAAATCAATTTTATACCTAAATAAAAGATTACGGAAATTACCCAAATATACTGCCGTTATGCCGTTATGGCTTTTGTAAAGAAGGCTAATTATTTAAATATGTTAAGCTAAAGGTTTGAAGCATTTCGATATCGATTGCTAAATGTGTAAATACAAGAAAATCGACTTTATACCTAAATATAAAATTATAACGTTATGGAATTCTTCTAAATGCACTGCCGTTATGCCATTAGGGCTTTATGTAGACTTAAGTGCGTTAAAGAAGGTTTATTAACTTAAATATGTTAAACTAATGGTTTAAAGCATTTCGATATCGATTGCTTAATGCATATATACATGAAAATCGACTTTATACCTAAACATAAGACTACGGAATTCTTCTAAATGCACTGCCGTTATGCCGTTAAGGCTTTATGTAGACTTAAGTGCGTTAAAGAAGGTTTAGTAACTTAAATATGTTAAACTAATGAGCTGAAGCATTTCGATATCGATTGCTAAATGTGTATATACAAGAAAATCGACTTTATACCTAAATATCAGATTACGGAATTTTTCCAAATGTACTGTCGTTATGCCGCCATGGCTTTGTATCTCCTTCAATACGTTAAAAAAGGTTAGCTATTTTAAATATGTTAAACTAATGGTTTGAAGCATTTCGATATCGATTGCTAAATATGTATATACAAGAAAATCGATTTCATACCTAAAAAAAAGATTACGGAAATTACCCAAATATACTGCCGTTATCCCGTTATGGCTTTTTTAAAGAAGGTTTATTAATTTAAATATGTTAAACTAATGAGCTGAAGCATTTCGATATCGATTGCTAAATGTGTATATACAAGAAAATCGATTTCATACCTAAATATAAGATTACGGAATTCTTCCAAATATACTGCCGTTATGCCGTTATGGCTTTTTTAAAGAAGGTTAATTATTTAAATATGTTAAGCTAATGGTTTGAAGCATTTCGATATCGACTGCTAAATGTGTAAATACAAGAAAATCGACTTTATACAAAATTTTTAAAATTATAACATTATGGAATTCTTCTATGTGCACTGCAGTTATGCCTCCATGGCTATATGCCCATTCAGATCGTTTAAGAAGGTTTATTAACTTAAATATGTTAAACTAGTGAGCTGAAGCATTTCGGTATCGATTGCTAAATATGTATATACAAGAAAATCGATTTCATACCTTAATAAAAGATTACGGAAATTACCCAAATATACTGCCGTTATGACTTTTGTAAAGAAGGTTAATTATTTAAATATGTTAAGCTAATGGTTTGCAGCATTTCGATATCGATTGCTAAATGTGTAAATACAAGAAAATGGACTTTATACCTAAATATAAAATTATAACATTATGGAATTCTTCTAAATGCACTGCCGTTATGCCATTAGGGCTTTATGTAGACTTAAGTGCGTTAAAGAAGGTTTATTAACTTAAATATGTTAAACTAATGATTTAAAGCATTTCGATATCGATTGCTAAATGTGCATATACAAGAAAATCGAATTTTACCTAAATAAAAAAATATAACATTCCTGAATTCTTCTAAATGCAATGCCGTAATGCCATTAAGGCTTTATGTAGACTTCAGTGAGTTAAAGAAGGTTTATTAACTTAAATAAGTTAAACTAATGGTTTGAAGCATTTCGATATCGATAGCTAAATATGTATATACAAGAAAATCGACTTTATACCTAAATATAAGATTACGGAATTCTTCTACATCCACTGCCGTTATGCCAACTTCAGATTGTTAAAGAAGGTTCATTAACTTAAATATGTTAAACTAATGAGTTGAAGCATTTCGATATTGATTGCTAAATGTGTATTAACAAGAAAATCGAATTTATACCTAAATATAAGATAACGGAATTCTTCCAAATGCACTGCCGTTATGCCGTTATGGCTTTATGTAGACTTCAGTGAGTTAAAGAAGGTTTATTAAATTAAATATGTTAAACTAATGGTTTGAAGCATTTCGATATCGATTGCTTAATGTGTATATACAAGAAAATCGACTTTACACCTATATATAAAATTATAACATTACGGAATTCTTCTAAATGCACTGCCGTTACACCGTTAAGGCTTTATGTAGACTTCAGTAAGCTGAAAAATGTTTATTAACTTAATATTTTAAAACTAATGATTTGAAGCATTTCGATATCGATAGCTACATATGTATATACAAGAAAATCGACTTTATGCCTAAATATAAGATTATGGAATTCTTCTACGTGCACTGCAGTTATGCCTCCATGGTATATGCCCACTTCAGATCGTTTTAGAAGGTTTATTAACTGAAATATGTTAAACTCATGAGCTGAAGCATTTCGATATCGATTGCTAAATGTGTATATACAAGAAAATCGATTTTATACCTAAATAAAATATTACGGATATTACCCAAATATACTGCCGTTATGCCGTTATGGCTTTTTTAAAGAAGGTTAATTATTTAAATATGTTAAGCTAATGGTTTGCAGCATTTCGATATCGATTGCTAAATGTGTATATACAAGAAACTCGATTTTATACCTAAATAAAAGATAACGGAATTCACCCAAATATACTGCAGTTATGCCGTTGTGGCTTTATTTAAACTTCAGTAAGATTAAGAAGGTTAATTAACCTAAATATGCAAAACCCAGTTTTTTGAAGATTTTCGATATCGATTGCTTAATGTGTAAATCCAAAAAAATCGACTACATACCTAAGTATAAGATTACGGAATTCTTCTACATGCTTTATGTTAACTTCAGGCGTTAAAGAAGCTTTATTAACTTAAATATGTTAAACTTATGATTTGAAGCATTTCGATATCGATTGCTAAATGAGTATATACAATAAAATCGAATTCATACCCAAATATAAGATTACGTAATTCTTCTAAATGCACTGCCGTTATGCCGTTATGGCTTTATATTAACTTCAGTTCGTTAAAGAAGGTTTATTAACTTAAATATTATAAACCAGTTGTTTGAAGCATTTCGATATCGAAAGCTTAATGCACATATACAAGAAAATCGACTTTATACCTAAATAGAAGACTACGGATTCTTCCAAATGTACTGTCGTTATGCCGCCATGGCTCTTTATCAACTTCAATACGTTAAAGAAGGTTAATTAACTTAAATATGTTAAACTAATGATCAGAAGCATATCGATATCGATTGCTAAATGTGTATATACAAGAAAATCGAATTAATACCTAAATATAAAATTATAACATTACGGAATTCTTCTAAATGCACTGCCGTTATACCGCTAAGGCTTTATGTATACTTTAATAAGCTAAAAAATGTTTATTAACTTAATATGTTAAACTAATGATTTGAAGCATTTCGATATCGATTGCTTAATGTGTAAATCCAAGAAAATCGACTACATACCTAAATATAAGATTACGGAATTGTTCTACATGCTTTATGTTAACTTCAGGCGTTAAAGAAGCTTTATTAACTTAAATATGTTAAACTTATGATTTGAAGCATTTCGATATCGATTGCTAAATGAGTATATACAAAAAAATCGAATTCATACCTAAATATAAAATTATAACATTACGGAATTCTTCTAAATGCACTGCCGTTATACCGGTAAGGCTTTATGTAGACTTCAGAAAGCTAAAAAGTGTTTATTAACTTAATATGTTAAACATTGATTTGAAGCATTTCGATGTCGATATCTAAATATGTATATACAAGAAAATCGACTTTATATCTAAATATAAGATTACGGAATTCTTCTACATCCACTGCCGTTATGCCAACTTCAGATCGTTAAAGAAGGTTTATTAACTAAAATATGTTAAACTAATGAGTTGAAGCTTTTCCCCTATCGATTGCAAAATGTGTATATACAAGAAAATCGATTTTATACCTAAATAAAAGATAACGGAATTCTCTCAAATATACTGCCGTTATGCCGTTGTGGCTTTATTTAAACTTCAGTAAGATAAAAAAGGGTTTAATTAACCTAAATATGCTAAACCAGTTATTTGAAAATTTTCGATATCGATTGCTTAATGTGTAAACCCAAAGAAGATCGACTACATATCTAAATATAAGATTACGGAATTCTTCTACATGCTTTATGTTAACTTCAGGCATTAAAGAAGCTTTATTAACTTAAATATGTTAAACTAATGATTTGAAGCATTTCGATATCGATTGCTAAATGAGTATAGACAAGAAAATCGAATTCATACCTAAATATAAGATTACGTAATTCTTCTAAATGCACTGCCTTTATGCCGTTATGGCTTTATATTAACTTCAGTTCGTTAAAGAAGGTTTATTAACTTAAATATGTTACACCAGTTATTTGAAGCATTTCGATATCGAAAGCTTAATGCACATATACAAGAGAATCGACTTTATACCTAAATAGAAGACTACGGAATTCTTACAAATGTACTGTCGGTATGCCGCCATGGCTCTTTATCAACTTCAATACGTTAAAGAAGGTTAATTAACTTAAATATGTTAAGCTAATGGTTTGAAGCATTTCGATATCGACTGCTAAATGTGTAAATACAAGAAAATCGACTTTATACATAATTTTAAATTATAACATTATGGAATTCTTCTACGTGCACTGCAGTTATGCCTCCATGGCTATATGCCCACTTCAGATCGTTTAAGAAGGTTTATTAACTTAAATATATTAAACTAGTGAGCTGAAGCATTTCGGTATCGATTGCTAAATGTGTATATACAAGAAAATCGATTTCATACCTTAATAAAAGATTACGGAAATTACCCAAATATACTGCCGTTACGCCGTTATGGCTTTTGTAAAGAAGGTTAATTATTTAAATATGTTAAGCTAATGGTTTGCAGCATTTCGATATCGATTGCTAAATGTGTAAATACAAGAAAATGGACTTTATACCTAAATATAAAATTATAACTTTATGGAATTCTTCCATATGCACTGCCGTTATGCCATTAGGGCTTTATGTAGACTTTAGTGCGTTAAAGAAGGTTTATTAACTTAAAGATGTTAAACTAATGAGCTGAAGCATTTCGATATCGATTGCTAAATGTGTATATACAAGAAAATCGACTTTATACCTAAATATAAGATTACGGAATAATTCCAAATGTACTGTCGTTATGCCGGCATGGCTTTGTATCACCTTCAATACGTTAAAGAAGGTTATTTATTTTAAATATGTTAAACTAATGATTTGAAGCATTTCGATATCGATTGCTAAATGAGTATGTAGAAGAAAATCGATTTTATACCTAAATAAAAGATTACGGAAATTACCCAAATATACTGCCCTTATGCCGTTATGGCTTCTGTAAAGAAGGTTAATTATTTAAATATGTTAAGCTAATGGTTTGAAGCATTTCGATATCGATTGCTAAATGTGTATATACAAGAAAATCGACTTTATACCTAAATATAAAATTATAACATTACAGAATTCTTCTAAATGCAATACCGTTATGCCGTTAACGCTTTATGTAGACTTCAGTGAGTTAAAGAAGGTTTATTAACTTAAATAAGTTAAACTAATGGTTTGAAGCATTTCGATATCGATTGCTAAATGTGTATATACAAGAAAATCGACTTTATACCTAAATATAAAATTATAACATTACAGAATTCTTCTAAATGCAATACCGTTATGCCGTTAACGCTCTATGTAGACTTCAGTGCGTTAAAGAAGGTTTATTAACTTAAATATGTTAAACTAATGGTTTGAAGCATTTCGATATCGATTGCTAAATGTGTATATACAAGAAAATCGACTTTATACCTAAATATCAGATTACGGAATTCTTCCAAATGTACTGTCGCTATGCCGCCATGGCTTTGTATCTCCTTCAATACGTTAAAAAAGGTTAGCTATTTTAAATATGTTAAACTAATGGTTTGAAGCATTTCGATATCGATTGCTAAATATGTATATACAAGAAAATCGATTTCATACCTAAATAAAAGATTACGGAAATTACCCAAATATACTGCCGTTATGCCGTTATGGCTTTTTTAAAGAAGGTTTATTAACTTAAATATGTTAAACTAATGAGCTGAAGCATTTCGATATCGATTGCTAAATGTGTATATACAAGAAAATCGATTTCATACCTAAATAAAAGATTACGGAAATTACCCAAATATACTGCCGTTATGCCGTTATGGCTTTTTTAAAGAAGGTTAATTATTTAAATATGTTAAGCTAATGGTTTGAAGCATTTCGATATCGACTGCTAAATGTGTAAATACAAGAAAATCGACTTTATACATAATTTTAAATTATAACATTATGGAATTTTTCTATGTGCACTGCAGTTATGCCTCCATGGCTATATGCCCATTCAGATCGTTTAAGAAGGTTTATTAACTTAAATATGTTAAACTAGTGAGCTGAAGCATTTCGGTATCGATTGCTAAATATGTATATACAAGAAAATCGATTTCATACCTTAATAAAAGATTACGGAAATTACCCAAATATACTGCCGTTATGACTTTTGTAAAGAAGGTTAATTATTTAAATATGTTAAGCTAATTGTTTGCAGCATTTCGATATCGATTGCTAAATGTGTAAATACAAGAAAATGGACTTTATACCTAAATATAAAATTATAACATTATGGAATTCTTCTAAATGCACTGCCGTTATGCCATTAGGGCTTTATGTAGACGTAAGTGCGTTAAAGAAGGTTTATTAACTTAAATATGTTAAACTAATGATTTAAAGCATTTCGATATCGATTGCTAAATGTGCATATACAAGAAAATCGAATTTATACCTAAATATAAAAATATAACATTACGGAATTCTTCTAAATGCAATGCCGTAATGCCATTAAGGCTTTATGTAGACTTCAGTGAGTTAAAGAAGGTTTATTAACTTAAATAAGTTAAACTAATGGTTTGAAGCATTTCGATTTCGATAGCTAAATATGTATATACAAGAAAATCGACTTTATACCTAAATATAAGATTACGGAATTCTTCTACATCCACTGCCGTTATGCCAACTTCAGATTGTTAAAGAAGGTTCATTAACTTAAATATGTTAAACTAATGAGTTGAAGCATTTCGATATTGATTGCTAAATGTGTATTAACAAGAAAATCGAATTTATACCTAAATATAAGATAACGGAATTCTTCCAAATGCACTGCCGTTATGCCGTTATGGCTTTATGTAGACTTCAGTGAGTTAAAGAAGGTTTATTAACTTAAATATGTTAAACTAATGGTTTGAAGCATTTCGATATCGATTGCTTAATGTGTATACAAGAAAATCGACTTTACACCTATATATAAAATTATCACATTACGGAATTCTTCTAAATGCACTGCCGTTACACCGTTAAGGCTTTATGTAGACTTCAGTAAGCTGAAAAATGTTTATTAACTTAATATGTTAAACTAATGATTTGAAGCATTTCGATATCGATAGCTACATATGTATATACAAGAAAATCGATTTTATACCTAAATAAAATATTACGGAAATTACCCAAATATACTGCCGTTATGCCGTTATGGCTTTTTTAAAGAAGGTTAATTATTTAAATATGTTAAGCTAATGGTTTGCAGCATTTCGATATCGATTGCTAAATGTGTATATACAAGAAAATCGATTTTATACCTAAATAAAAGATAACGGAATTCACCCAAATATACTGCAGTTATGCCGTTGTGGCTTTATTTAAACTTCAGTAAGATTAAGAAGGTTAATTAACCTAAATATGCTAAACCAGTTATTTGAAGATTTTCGATATCGATTGCTTAATGTGTAAATCCAAGAAAATCGACTACATACCTAAGTATAAGATTACGGAATTCTTCTACATGCTTTATGTTAACTTCAGGCGTTAAAGAAGCTTTATTAACTTAAATATGTTAAACTTATGATTTGAAGCATTTCGATATCGATTGCTAAATGAGTATATACAATAAAATCGAATTCATACCCAAATATAAGATTACGTAATTCTTCTAAATGCACTGCCGTTATGCCGTTATGGCTTTATATTAACTTCAGTTCGTTAAAGAAGGTTTATTAACTTAAATATTATAAACCAGTTATTTGAAGCATTTCGATATCGAAAGCTTAATGCACATATACAAGAAAATCGACTTTATACCTAAATAGAAGACTACGGATTCTTCCAAATGTACTGTCGTTATGCCGCCATGGCTCTTTATCAACTTCAATACGTTAAAGAAGGTTAATTAACTTAAATATGTTAAACTAATGATCAGAAGCATATCGATATCGATTGCTAAATGTGTATATACAAGAAAATCGAATTAATACCTAAATATAAATTTATAACATTACGGAATTCTTCTAAATGCACTGCCGTTACGGAATTCTTCTAAATGCACTGCCGTTATACCGCTAAGGCTTTATGTATACTTTAATAAGCTAAAAAATGTTTATTAACTTAATATGTTAAACTAAGGATTTGAAGCATTTCGATATCGATTGCTTAATGTGTAAATCCAAGAAAATCGACTACATACCTAAATATAAGATTACGGAATTGTTCTACATGCTTTATGTTAACTTCAGGCGTTAAAGAAGCTTTATTAACTTAAATATGTTAAACTTATGATTTGAAGCATTTCGATATCGAATGCTAAATGAGTATATACAAGAAAATCGAATTCATACCTAAATATAAAATTATAACATTACGGAATTCTTCTTAATGCACTGCCGTTATACCGTTAAGGCTTTATGTAGACTTTAATAAGCTAAAAAATGTTTATTAACTTAATATGTTAAACTAATGATTTGAAGCATTTCGATATCGATATCTAAATTTGTATATAAAAGAAAATCGACTTTATACCTAGATATAAGATTACGGAATTCTTCCAATTGCACTGCTCTTATGGCTTTATATCAATACGTTAAAGAAGGTTAATTAACTTAAATATGATAAACTAATGATGTGAAGCATTTCGATATCGCTTGCCAAATATGTATATACAAGAAAATCGAATTTATACCTAAATATAAGATAACGGATTTTTTCTAAATTCACTGCCCTTATGCCGTTAACGCTTTAAGTAGACTTCAGTGCGTTAAAGAAGGTTAATTAACTTAAATATATTAAACTAATGATTTGAAGCAATTCGATATCGATTGCTAAAAGTGCATATACAAGAAAATCGACTTTATACCTAAATATAAGATAACGGAATTCTTCCAAATGTACTGTCATTATGCCGCCAGGGCTTTGTATCAACTTCAATACTTTATACCTAAATATAAGATAACGGAATTCTTCCAATTGCACTGCTGTTATGGCTTTATATCAACTTCAATACGTTAGGGAGGTTAATTAACTTAAATATGTTAAACTAACGATTTGAAGCATTTCGATATCGATTGCTAAATGAGTATATACAAGAAAATCGAATTCATACCTAAATATAAAATTATAACATTACGGAATTCTTCTAAATGCACTGCCGTTATACCGGTAAGGCTTTATGTAGACTTCAGAAAGCTAAAAAGTGTTTATTAACTTAATATGTTAAACTATTGATTTGAAGCATTTCGATATCGATATCTAAATATGTATATACAAGAAAATCGACTTTATATCTAAATATAAGATTACGGAATTCTTCTACATCCACTGCCGTTATGCCAACTTCAGATCGTTAAAGAAGGTTTATTAACTTAAATATGTTAAACTAATGAGTTGAAGCATTTCGCTATCGATTGCTAAATGTGTATATACAAGAAAATCGATTTTATACCTAAATAAAAGATAACGGAATTCTCTCAAATATACTGCCGTTATGCCGTTGTGGCTTTATTTAAACTTCAGTAAGATAAAGAAGGTTAATTAACCTAAATATGCTAAACCAGTTATTTGAAAATTTTCGATATCGATTGCTTAATGTGTAAATCCAAGAAGATCGACTACATATCTAAATATAAGATTACGGAATTCTTCTACATGCTTTATGTTAACTTCAGGCATTAAAGAAGCTTTATTAACTTAAATATGTTAAACTAATGATTTGAAGCATTTCGATATCGATTGCTAAATGAGTATATACAAGAAAATCGAATTCATACCTAAATATAAGATTACGTAATTCTTCTAAATGCACTGCCTTTATGCCGTTATGGCTTTATATTAACTTCAGTTCGTTAAAGAAGGTTTATTAACTTAAATATGTTACACCAGTTATTTGAAGCATTTCGATATCGAAAGCTTAATGCACATATACAAGAAAATCGACTTTATACCTAAATAGAAGACTACGGAATTCTTACAAATGTACTGTCGGTATGCCGCCATGGCTCTTTATCAACTTCAATACGTTAAAGAAGGTTAATTAACTTAAATATGTTAAGCTAATGGTTTGAAGCATTTCGATATCGACTGCTAAATGTGTAAATACAAGAAAATCGACTTTATACATAATTTTAAATTATAACATTATGGAATTCTTCTACGTGCACTGCAGTTATGCCTCCATGGCTATATGCCCACTTCAGATCGTTTAAGAAGGTTTATTAACTTAAATATGTTAAACTAGTGAGCTGAAGCATTTCGGTATCGATTGCTAAATGTGTATATACAAGAAAATCGATTTCATACCTTAATAAAAGATTACGGAAATTACCCAAATATACTGCCGTTACGCCGTTATGGCTTTTGTAAAGAAGGTTAATTATTTAAATATGTTAAGCTAATGGTTTGCAGCATTTCGATATCGATTGCTAAATGTGTAAATACAAGAAAATGGACTTTATACCTAAATATAAAATTATAACTTTATGGAATTCTTCCAAATGCACTGCCGTTATGCCATTAGGGCTTTATGTAGACTTTAGTGCGTTAAAGAAGGTTTATTAACTTAAAGATGTTAAACTAATGAGCTGAAGCATTTCGATATCGATTGCTAAATGTGTATATACAAGAAAATCGACTTTATACCTAAATATAAGATTACGGAATAATTCCAAATGTACTGTCGTTATGCCGGCATGGCTTTGTATCACCTTCAATACGTTAAAGAAGGTTATTTATTTTAAATATGTTAAACTAATGATTTGAAGCATTTCGATATCGATTGCTAAATGAGTATGTAGAAGAAAATCGATTTTATACCTAAATAAAAGATTACGGAAATTACCCAAATATACTGCCCTTATGCCGTTATGGCTTCTGTAAAGAAGGTTAATTATTTAAATATGTTAAGCTAATGGTTTGAAGCATTTCGATATCGATTGCTAAATGTGTATATACAAGAAAATCGACTTTATACCTAAATATAAAATTATAACATTACGGAATTCTTCTAAATGCAATACCGTTATGCCGTTAACGCTTTATGTAGACTTCAGTGAGTTAAAGAAGGTTTATTAACTTAAATAAGTTAAACTAATGGTTTGAAGCATTTCGATATCGATTGCTAAATGTGTATATACAAGAAAAGCGAATTCATACCTAAATATAAGGTAACGGAATTTTTCTAAATTCACTGCCCTTATGCCGTTAAGGCTTTATGTAGAATTCAGTGCGTTAAAGAAGGTTAATTAACTTAAATATATTAAACTAATGATTTGAAGCATTTCGATATTGATTGCTAAGAGCGCATATACAAGAAAATCGACTTCATACCTAAATATAAGATAACGGAATTCTTCCAAATGTACTGTCATTATGCCGCCAGGGCTTTGTATCAACTTCAATACTTTATACCTAAATATAAGATAACGGAATTCTTCCAATTGCACTGCTGTTATGGCTTTATATCAATACGTTAAAGAAGGTTAATTAACTTAAATATGTTAAACTAATGATTTGAAGCATTTCGATATCGCTTGCCAAATATGTATATACAAGAAAATCGAATTTATACCTAAATATAAGATAACGGAATTTTTCTAAATTCACTGCCGTTATGCCGTTGTGGCTTTATTTAAACTTCAGTAAGATAAAGAAGGTTTATTAACTTAAATATGTTAAACTAATGATTTGAAGCATTTCGGTATCGATTGCTAAAAGTGCATATACAAGAAAATCGACTTTATACCTAAATATAAGATTACGGAATTCTTCCAAATGTACTGTCATTATGCCGCCATGGCTTTGTATCAACTTCAATACGTTAAAGAAGATTAATTATTTTAAATATGTTAAATTAATGAATTGAAGCATTTCGATATCGAATGCTAAATGAGTATATACAAGAAAATCGAATTCATACCTAAATATAAAATTATAACATTACGGAATTCTTCTAAATGCACTGCCGTTATACCGTTAAGGCTTTATATAGACTTCAGTAAGCTAAAAAGTGTTTATTAACTTAATATGTTAAACTAATGATTTGAAGCATTTCGATATCGATATCTAAATGTGTATATAAAAGAAAATCTACTTTATACCTAAATATAAGTTTACGGAATTTTTTCAAATGCACTGCCGTTATGGCTTTACATCAACTTCAATACGTTAAGGAAGGTTAATTAACTTAAATATGTTAAACTAATGATTTGAAGCATTTCGATATCGATTGCTAAATGAGTATATACAAGAAAATCGAATTCATACCTAAATACAAAATTATAACATTACGGAATTCTTCTAAATGCACTGCCGTTATACCGGTAAGGCTTTATGTAGACTTCAGTAAGCTAAAAAGTGTTTATTAACTTAATATGTTAAACTATTGATTTTAAGCATTTCGATATCGATATCTAAATATGTATATACAAGAAAATCGACTTTATATCTAAATATAAGATTACGGAATTCTTCTACATCCACTGCCGTTATGCCAACTTCAGATCGTTAAAGAAGGTTTATTAACTTAAATATGTTAAACTAATGAGTTGAAGCAATTCGCTATCGATTGCTAAATGTGTATATACAAGAAAATCGATTTTATACCTAAATAAAAGATATCGGAATTCACCCAAATATACTGCCGTTATGCCGTTGTGGCTTTATTTAAACTTCAGTAAGATAAAGAAGGTTAATTAACCTAAATATGCTAAACCAGTTATTTGAAAATTTTCGATATCGATTGCTTAATGTGTAAATCCAAGAAGATCGACTACATATCTAAATATAAGATTACGGAATTCTTCTACATGCTTTATGTTAACTTCAGGCATTAAAGAAGCTTTATTAACTTAAATATGTTAAACTAATGATTTGAAGCATTTCGATATCGATTGCTAAATGAGTATATACAAGAAAATCGAATTCATACCTAAATATAAGATTACGTAATTCTTCTAAATGCACTGCCTTTATGCCGTTATGGCTTTATATTAACTTCAGTTCGTTAAAGAAGGTTTATTAACTTAAATATGTTACACCAGTTATTTGAAGCATTTCGATATCGAAAGCTTAATGCACATATACAAGAAAATCGACTTTATACCTAAATAGAAGACTACGGAATTCTTACAAATGTACTGTCGGTATGCCGCCATGGCTCTTTATCAACTTCAATACGTTAAAGAAGGTTAATTAACTTAAATATGTTAAGCTAATGGTTTGAAGCATTTCGATATCGACTGCTAAATGTGTAAATACAAGAAAATCGATTTTATACATAATTTTAAATTATAACATTATGGTATTCTTCTACGTGCACTGCAGTTATGCCTCCATGGCTATATGCCCGCTTCAGATCGTTTAAGAAGGTTTATTAACTTAAATATGTTAAACTAGTGAGCTGAAGCATTTCGGTATCGATTGCTAAATGTGTATATACAAGAAAATCGATTTCATACCTTAATAAAAGATTACGGAAATTACCCAAATATACTGCCGTTACGCCGTTATGGCTTTTGTAAAGAAGGTTAATTATTTAAATATGTTAAGCTAATGGTTTGCAGCATTTCGATATCGATTGCTAAATGTGTAAATACAAGAAAATGGACTTTATACCTAAATATAAAATTATAACATTATGGAATTCTTCTAACTGCACTGCCGTTATGCCATTAGGGCTTTATGTAGACTTAAGTGCGTTAAAGAAGGTTTATTAACTTAAATATGGTAAACTAATGATTTAAAGCATCTCGATATCGATTGCTAAATGTGCATATACAAGAAAATCGAATTTATACCTAAATATAAAATTATAACAATACGGAATTCTTCTAAATGCAATACCGTTATGCCTCCATGGCTATATGCCCACTTCAGATCGTTTTAGAAGGTTTATTAACTTAAATATGTTAAACTCATGAGCTGACGCATTTCGATATCGATTGCTAAATGTGTATATACAAGAAAATCGATTTTATACCTAAATAAAATATTACGGAAATTACCCAAATATACTGCCGTTATGCCGTTATGGCTTTTGTAAAGAAGGTTAATTATTAAAATATGTTAAACTAATGGTTTGAAGCATTTCGATATCCACTGCTAAATGTGTAAATACAAGAAAATGGACTTTATACCTAAATATAAATTTATAACATTATGGAATTCTTCTAAATGCACTGCCGTTATGCCATTAGGGCTTTATGTAGACTTTAGTGCGTTAAAGAAGGATTATTAACTTAAAGATGTTAAACTAATGAGCTGAAGCATTTCGATATCGATTTCTAAATGTGTATATACAAGAAAATCGACTTTATACCTAAATATAAGATAACGGAATAATTCCAAATGTACTGTCGTTATGCCGGCATGGCTTTGTATCACCTTCAATACGTTAAAAAAGGTTATTTATTTTAAATATGTTAAACTAATGATTTGAAGCATTTCGATATCGATTGCTAAATGTGCAAATACAAGAAAATCGACTTCATACCTAAAAATAAAATTATAACGATACGGAATTCTTCTAAATGCACTGCCGTTATACCGTTAAGGCTTTATGTAGACTTTAATAAGCTAAAAAATGTTTATTAACTTAATATGTTAAACTAATGATTTGAAGCATTTCGATATCGATATCTAAATGTGTATATAAAAGAAAATCGACTTTATCCCTAAATATAAGATTACGGAATTCTTCCAATTGCACTGCCGTTATGGCTTTATATCAATACGTTAAAGAAGGTTAATTAACTTAAATATGTTAAACTAATGATTTGAAGCATTTCGATATCGCTTGCTAAATGAGTATATACAAGAAAATCGAATTCATACCTAAATATAAGGTAACGGAATTTTTCTAAATTCACTGCCCTTATGCCGTTAACGCTTTATGTAGACTTCAGTGCGTTAAAGAAGGTTTATTAACTTAAATATGTTAAACTAATGATTTGAAGCATTTCGATATCGATATCTAAATGTGTATATAAAAGAAAATCGACTTTATATCTAAATATAAGTTTACGGAATTCTTCCAAATGCACTGCAGTTATGAGTATGTACAAGAAAATCGATTTTTACCTAAATAAAAGATTACGGAAATTACCCAAATATACTGCCCTTATGCCGTTATGGCTTCTGTAAAGAAGGTTAGATATTTAAATATGTTAAGCTAATGGTTTGAAGCATTTCGATATCGATTGCTATATAATATAAGATTACGGAATAATTCCAAATGTACTGTCGTTATGCCGGCATGGCTTTGTATCACCTTCAATACGTTAAAAAAGGTTATTTATTTTAAATATGCTAAACTAATGGTTTGAAGCATTTCGATATCGATTGCTAAATGTGCAAATACAAGAAAATCGACTTCATACCTAAAAATAAAATTATAACGATACGGAATTCTTCTAAATGCACTGCCGTTATACCGTTAAGGCTTTATGTAGACTTTAATAAGCTAAAAAATGTTTATTAACTTAATATGTTAAACTAATGATTTGAAGCATTTCGATATCGATATCTAAATGTGTATATAAAAGAAAATCGACTTTATACCTAAATATAAGATTACGGAATTCTTCCAATTGCACTGCCGTTATGGCTTTATATCAATACGTTAAAGAAGGTTAATTAACTTAAATATGTTAAACTAATGATTTGAAGCATTTCGATATCGCTTGCTAAATGAGTATATACAAGAAAATCGAATTCATACCTAAATATAAGGTAACGGAATTTTTCTAAATTCACTGCCCTTATGCCGTTAACGCTTTATGTAGACTTCAGTGCGTTAAAGAAGGTTTATTAACTTAAATATGTTAAACTAATGATTTGAAGCATTTCGATATCGATATCTAAATGTGTATATAAAAGAAAATCGACTTTATATCTAAATATAAGTTTACGGAATTCTTCCAAATGCACTGCAGTTATGGCTTTACATCAACTTCAATACGTTAAGGAAGGTTTATTAACTTAAGTATGTTAAACTAATGATTTGAAGCATTTCGATATCGCCTGCCAAATATGTATATACAAGAAAATCGAATTTATACATAAATATAAGATAACGGAATTTTTCTTAATGCACTGCCGTTATGCCGTTAACGCTTTATGTAGACGTCAGTGCGTTAAAGAAGGTTTATTAACTTAAATATGTTAAACTAATGATTTGAAGCATTTCGATATCGATTGCTAAATGTGTATATACAAGAAAATCGACTTTATACCTAAACATAAGATAACGGAATTCTTCCAAACGTACTGTCATTATGCCGCCATGGCTTTATATCAACTTCAATACGTTAAAGAAGGTTAATTATTTTAAATATGTTAAACTAATGGTTTGAAGCATTTCGATATCGATTGCTAAATGTGCAAATACAAGAAAATCGACTTTATACCTAAATATAAAATTATAACATTACGGAATTCTTCTAAATGCACTGCCGTTATACCGTTAAGGCTTTATGTAGACTTTAGTAAGCTAAGAAATGTTTATTTACTTAATATGTTAAACAAATGATTTGAAGCATTTCGATATCGATAGCTAAATATGTATATACAAAAAAATCGACTTTATATCAAAATATAAGATTAAGGAATTCTTCTACATCCACTGCCGTTATGCCAACTTCAGATCGTTAAAGAAGGTTTATTAACTTAAATATGTTAAACTAATGAGTTGAAGCATTTCGATATCGATTGCTAAATGTGTATATACAAGAAAATCGATTTTATACCTAAATAAAAGATAACGGAATTCACCCAAATATACTGCCGTTATGCCGTTGTGGCTTTATTTAAACTTCAGTAAGATAAAGAAGGTTAATTAACCTAAATATGCTAAACCAGTTATTTGAAGATTGTCGATATCGATTGCTTAATGTGTAAATCCAAGAAAATCGACTACATACCTAAATATTAGATTACGGAATTCTTCTACATGCTTTATGTTAACTTCAGGCGTTAAAGAAGCTATATTAACTTAAATATGTTAAACTTATGATTTGAAGCATTTCGATATCGATTGCTAAATGAGTATATACAAGAAAATCGAATTCATACCTAAATATAAGATTACGTAATTCTTCTAAATGCACTGCCGTTATGCCGTTATGGCTTTATATTAACTTCAGTTCGTTAAAGAAGGTTTATTAACTTAAATATGTTAAACCAGTTATTTGAAGCATTTCGATATCGAAAGCTTAATGCACACATACAAGAAAATTGACTTTATACCTAAATAGAAGACTACGGAATTCTTCCAAATGTACTGTCGTTATGCCGCCATGGCTCTTTATCAACTTCAATACGTTAAAGAAGGTTAATTAACTTAAATATGTTAAACTAATGATTAGAAGCATTTCGATATCGATTGCTAAATGTGTGTATACAAGAAAATCGAATTTATACCTAAATATAAAATTATAACATTACGGAATTCTTCTAAATGCACTGCCGTTATACCGTTAAGGCTTTGCGTAGATTTAATAAGCTAAAAAGTGTTTATTAACTTAATATGTTAAACTAATGGTTTGAAGCATTTCGATATCGATATCTAAATGTGTATATAAAAGAAAATCGACTTTATACCTAAATATAAGATTACGGAATTCTTCCAATTGAACTGCCGTTATGGCTTTATATCAATACGTTAAAGAAGGTTAATTAACTTAAATATGTTAAACTTATGATTTGAAGCATTTCGATATCGCTTGCCAAATATGTATATACAAGAAAATCGAATTTATACCTAAATATAAGATAACGGAATTTTTCTAAATTCACTGCCCTTATGCCGTTAAGGTTTTATGTAGACTTCAGTGCGTTAAAGAAGGTTTATTAACTTAAATATGTTACACCAGTTATTTGAAGCATTTCGATATCGAAAGCTTATTGCACATATACAAGAAAATCGACTTTATACCTAAATAGAAGACTACGGAATTCTTCCAAATGTACTGTCGTTATGCCGCCATGGCTCTTTATCAACTTCAATACGTTAAAGAAGGTTAATTAACGTAAATATGTTAAACTAATGATTAGAAGTATTTCGATATCGATTGCTAAATTTGTATGTACAAGAAAATCGAATTTATACCTAAATATAAAATTATATCATTACGGAATTCTTCTAAATGCTTTGCCGTTATACCGCTAAGGCTTTATGTAGATTTTAGTAAGCTAAAAAATGTTTATTAACTTAATATGTTAAACAAATGATTTGAAGCATTTCGATATCGATAGCTAAATATGTATATAAAAGAAAATCGACTTTATACCTAAATATAAGCTTACAGAATTCTTCCAAATGCACTGCCGTTATGGCTTTATATCAACTTCAATACGTTAAAGAAGGTTAGTTAACTTAAATATGTTAAACTAATGATTTGAAGCATTTCGATATCGCTTGCCAAATATGTATATACAAGAAAATCGAATTTACACCTAAATATAAGATAACGGAATTCTTCTACATGCACTACCGTTATGCCGTTCACGCTTTATGTAGACTTCAGTGCGTTAAAGAAGGTTTATTAACTTAAATATGTTAAACTAATGATTTAAAGCATTTCGATATCGATTGGTAAATGTGTATATACGAGAAAATTGACTTTATACCTAAATATAAGATAACGGAATTCTTCCAATCCTACTGTCATTATGCCGCCATGGCTTCGTATCAACTTCAATACGTTAAAGAAGGTTAATTATTTTAAATATGTTAAACTAATGGTTTGAAGCATTTCGATATCGATTGCTAAATGTGCAAATACAAGAAAATCGATTTTATACCTAAATATAAAATTATAACATTACGGAATTCTTCTAGATGCCCTGCCGTTATACCGTTAAGGCTTTATGTAGACTTTAGTAAGCTAAAAAATTTTTATTAATTTAATATGTTAAACAAATGATTTGAAGCATCTCGATATCGATAGCTAAATATGTATATACAAGAAAATCGACTTTATACCTAAATATAAGATTACGGAATTCTTCTACATCCACTGCCGTTATGCCAACTTCAGATCGTTAAAGAAGGTTTATTAACGTAAATATGTTAAACTAATGATTTGAAGCATTTCGATATCGATTGCTAAATGTGTATATACAAGAAAATCGGTTTATACCTAAATAAAAGATTACGGAATTCACTCAAATATACTGCCGTTATGCCGTTATGGCTTTATTTAAACTTCAGTAAGATAAAGAAGGTTAATTAACCTAAATATGCTAAACCAGTTATTTGAAGATTTTCGATATCGATTGCTAAATGTGTAAATCCAAGAAAAGCGACTACATACCTCAATATAAGATTATGGAATTCTTCTACATGCACTGCCGTTATGGCGCCATGGCTTTATGTTAACTTCAGGCGTTAAAGAAGCTTTATTAACTTAAATATGTTAAACTAATGATTTGAAGCATTTCGATATCGATAGCTAAATATGTATATACAAGAAAATCGACTTTTTACCTAAATAAAAGATAACATAATTCTTCTAAATGCACTGCCGTTATGCCGTTAAGGCTTTATGGAAACTTCAGTGAGTTAAAGAAGGTTTATTAACGTAAATATGTTAAACTAATGATTTGAAGCATTTCGATATCGATTGCTAAATGTGTATAAAAAAGAAAATCGGCTTTATACCTAAATATAAGATTACGGAATTCTTCCAAATGTACTGTCTTTATGCCGCCATGGCTTTATGTCTACTTCAATTCGTTAAAGAAGGTTAATTAACTTAAATAAGTTAAACTAATAATTTGAAGCATTTCGATATCGATAGCTAAATATGTATATACAAGAAAATCGACTTTTTACCTAAATAAAAGATAACATAATTCTTCTAAATGCACTGCCGTTATGCCGTTAAGGCTTTATGGAAACTTCAGTGAGTTAAAGAAGGTTTATTAACTTAAATATGTTTAACCAGTTATTTGAAGCATTTCGATATCGATTGCTTAATGTGTATATACAAGAAAATCGTCTTTATACCTAAATATAAGATTACGGAATTCTTCCAAATGTACTGTCGTTATGCCGCCATGGCTTTGTGTCAACTTCAATTCGTTAAAGAAGGTTAATTAACTTAAATAAGTTAAACTAATAATTTGAAGCATTTTGATATCGCTTGCTAAATGAGTATATAAAAGAAAATCGATTTTATACCTAAATATAAGATTACGGAATTCTTCCAAATGTACTGTCGTTATGCCGCCATGGCTTTATGTCAACTTCAATTCGATAAAGAAGGTTAATTAACTTAAATAAGTTAAACTAATAATTTGAAGCATTTTGATATCGCTTGCTAAATGAGTATATACAAGAAAGTCGAATTTATACCTAAATATAAGATAATGGAATTCTTCTAAATGCAGTGCAGTTATACCGTTAAGGCTTTATGTAGACTTCAGTGCGTTAAAGAAGGTTTATTAACTTAAATATGTTAAATTAATGAGCTGAAGCATTTCGATATCGATTGCTAAATGTGTGTATACAAGAAAATCGATTTTATACCTAAATAAAAGATTACGGAAATTACCCAAATATTTTACCGTTATGCCGTTATGGCTTCTGTAAAGAAGGTTAATTATTTAGATATGATAAGCTAATGGTTTGAAGCATTTCGATATCGATTGCTAAATGTGTATGTACAACAAAATCGAATTTATACATAAATATAAAATTATAACATTATGGAATTCCTATAAATACACTGCCGTTATGCCATTAGGGCCTTATGTAGACTTTAGTGCGCTAAAGAAGGTTTATTAACTTAAATATGTTAAACTAATGATTTGAAGCATTTCGATATCGATTGCTAAATGTGTATATACAAGAAAATCGCATTTATACCTAATAAAAGATAACATAGTTCTTCTAAATGCACTGCCGTCATGCCGTTAAGGCTTTATGTAGACTTCAGTGAGTTAAAGAAGGTTTATTAACTTAAATATGTTAAACAAATGATTTGAAGCATTTCGATATCGATTGCTAAATGTGTATATACAAGAAAATCGACTTTATACCTAAATATAAGATTACGGAATTCTTCCAAGTGTACTGTCTTTATGCCGCCATGGCTTTATGTCAACTTCAATTCGTTAAAGAAGGTTAATTAAATTAAATAAGTTAAACTAATAATTTGAAGCATTTTAATATCGCCTGCTAAATGAGTATATACATGAAAGTCGAATTTATACCTAAATATAAGATAACTGAATTCTTCTAAATGCAGTGCAGTTATACCGTTAAGGCTTTATGTAGACTTCAGTGCGTTAAAGAAGGTTTATTAACTTAAATATGTTAAACTAATGATTTGAAGCATTTCGATACCGATTGCTAAATGCGTATATTGAACAAAATCGAATTTATACCTAAATATAAGATTACGGAACTCTTCCAAATGCACTGCCGTTATGCCGTTAAGTCTTTTGTAGACTTCAGTAAGATAAAGAGGATTAATTAACTTAAATCTGTTAAACTAATGATGTGAAGCATATCGGCATCGATTGCTAAATGTGTATATACAAGAAAATCGACTTTATACCTAAATAAAAGATTACGGAATTCTTCCAATTGTACTGTCGTTATGCCGCCATGGCTTTGTATCACCTTCAATTCGTTAAAGAAGGTTTATTAACTTAAATATGTTAAACTAATGATTTGAAGCATTTCGATATCGATTGCTAAATGAGTATGTACAAGAAAATCGAATTCATACCTAAATATAAGGTTACGTAATTCTTCTAAATGCACTGCCGTTATGCCGTTAAGGCTTTTGCAGACTTCAGTAAGAAAAAGAGGGTTAAGTAACTTAAATATGTTTAACTAATGATTTAAAGCATTTCGATATCGATTGCTAAATGTGTATGTACAAAAAAATCGACTTTATACCTACATATAAGATTACGGAATTCTTCCAAATTACTGTCGTTACGCCGCCATGGCTTTATTTCACCTTCAATACGTTAAGGATGGTTAATTAACTAAAATATGTTAAACTAATGATTTGGAGCATTTCGATATCGATTGCTTAATATGAAAATACAAGAAAATCGACTTTTTACCTTAATATAAGATTACGGAATTCTTCCAAATGTACTGTGGTTATGCCGCCATGGTTTGTATCAACTACAATACGTTAAAGAAGGTTAATTATTTTAAATATGTTAAACTAATAGTTTGAAGCATTTCGATATCGAATGCTAAATGTGTAAATACAACAAAATCGACTTTATACCTAAATATAAAATTATAACATTACGGATTTCTTCTAAATGCACTGCCGTTATACCGTTAAGGCTTTATGTAGACCTCATAGCTAAATGTGTATATACAAGAAAATCGACTTTATACCTGAATATAAGATTACGGAATTCTTCTACATGCACTGCCGTTATGCCGCCATGGCTTTATGTTAACTTCAGTGCGTTAAAGAAGCTTTATTAACCTAAATATGTTAAACTAATGATTTGAAACATTTCGATATCGCTTGCTAAATGTGTATATACAAGAAAATCGAATTTATGCCTAAATATAAGATAACGGAATTGTTCTAAACGCACTGCCGTTATGCCGTTAAGGTTTTATGAAGACTTCAGTAAGATAGAGGGGAATAATTAACTTAAATATGTTAAACTTATGATTTGAAGCATTTCGATATCGATTGCTAAATATGTAAATACAATAAAATCGACTTTGTAGCTAAATATAAGATTACGGAATTCTTTTAAATGCACTGCAGTTATACCGTTAAGGCTTTATGTACACTTCAGTGCGTTAAAGAAGGTTTATTATAAATAACTTGAAAATGTAAAACTAATGATTTAAAGCATTTCGATATAGATTGTTATATGTGTATGTACAACAATATCGACTTTATACCTTAATATAAGATTTTGGAATTCTTCTGAATGCACTGCAGTTATACCGTTAAGGCTTTATGTAGACTTCAGTGCGTTCAAGAAGGTTTATTAACTTAAATATGTTAAACTAATGATTTGAAGCATTTCGATATCGATAGCTAAATGTGTATATACAAGAAAATCGACTTTATACCTAAATATAAGATAACGGAATTCTTCTACATGCACTGCCGTTATGCCATCATGGCTATATGCAAACTTCTGATCATTAAAGAAGGTATATTAACTTAAATATGTTAAACTAATGAGTTGAACCATCTCGATATCGATTGCTAAATGTGTATATACAAAAAAGCGACTTTATTCCTAAATATAAGATTACGGAATTCTTTCAAATGCACTGCCGTTATACCGTTATGGCTTTATGTAAACTTCACTAAGAAAAATAAGGATAATTAACTTAAATATGTTAAACTAATGATTTGAAGCTTTTCGATATCGATAGCTAAATGTGTATATACAAGAAAATCGACTTTATACCTAAATATAATATAACGGAATTCTTCTACATGTACTGCCGTTATGCCGCCATGATTTTATGCCAACTTCAGTTCTTCGAAGAAAGTTTATTAACTTAAATATGTTAAACTAATGAGATGAAGCATTTCGATATCGATTGCTAAATATGTAAATACAAGAAAATCGACTTTTTACCTTAATATAAGATTACGGAATTCTTCTAAATGCACTACAGTTATACCGTTAAGGCTTTATGTAGACTTCAGTGTGTTAAAGAAGGTTTATTATAAATAACTTGAAAATGTAAAACTAATGATTCGAAGCATTTCGATATCGATTGCTAAATGTGTATATACAAGAACATCGACTTTACATATACCTAAATATAGGATTACGGAATTCTTCCAAATGTACTGTCGTTATGCCGCCATGGTTTGTATCAACTACAATACGTTAAAGAAGGTTAATTATTTTAAATAAGTTAAACTAATGGTTTGAAGCATTTCGATATCGACTGCTAAATGTGTAAATACAACAAAATCGACTTTATACCTAAATATAAAATTATAACATTACGGATTTCTTCTAAATGCACTGCAGTTGTACCGTTAAGGCTTTATGTAAACTTCAGTGCGTTAAAGAAGGTTTATTATAAATAACTTGAAAATGTAAAACTAATGATTTGAAGCATTTCGATATCGATTGCTAAATGTGTATGTACAAGAAAATCGACTTTATACCTAAATATAAGATAACGGAATTCTTCTACATGTACTGCCGTTATGCCGCCATGATTTTATGCCAACTTCAGTTCTTCGAAGAAAGTTTATTAACTTAAATATGTTAAACTAATGAGTTGAAGCATTTCGATATCGATTGCTAAATATGTAAATACAAGAAAATCGACTTTATACCTGAATAAAAGATAACGGAATTCTTCTACATGCACTGCCGTTATGCCGTTAAGGCTTTTGTAGACTTCAGTATGAAAAAGAGGGTTAAATAACTTAAATATGTTAAACTAATGTTTTGAAGCATGTCGATATCGATTGCTAAGTGAGTATATACAAGAAAAACGACTTTATACCTAAATATAAGATTATGGAATTCTTCTAAATGCACTGCCGTTATGCCGCCATGGCTTCATGTCACCATCGGTAGGTTAAAGAAGGTAATTTAACTTAAATATGTTAAACTAAAGATTTGAAGCATTTCGATATCGATAGCTAAATGTGCTAGTACAAGAAACTTGACTTTATACCTAAAAATAGGATAACGGAATTCTTCCAAATGCACTGCCGTTAATCCGCCATGGCTGTATGTCAACTTCAGTTTGTTAAAGAAGGTTTGTTAACTTAAATATGTTAAACTAATGATTTTAAGCATTTCGATATCGATTGCT
Source organism: Bactrocera correcta (assembly GCA_027475135.1). Classification (NCBI taxonomy): domain Eukaryota; kingdom Metazoa; phylum Arthropoda; class Insecta; order Diptera; family Tephritidae; genus Bactrocera; species Bactrocera correcta. The sequence goes on along the minus strand of JAPZAG010001550.1, from coordinate 3,752 downwards.
AAATGCGTATATTGAACAAAATCGACTTTATACCTAAATATAAGATTACGGAACTCTTCCAAACGCACTGTCGTTATGCCGTTAAGGCTTTTGTAGACTTCAGAAAGAAAAAGAGGGTTAAGTAACTTAAATAGGTTAAACTAATGATTTGAAGCATTTGGATATCGATTGCTAAATGTGTATATACAAGAAAATCGACTTTATACCTAAATATAAGATTACGGAATTGTTCCAAATGTACTGTCGTTATGCCGCCATGGCTTTGTATCACCTTCAATACGTTAAAGAAGGTTTATTAACTTAAATATGTTAAACTAATAATTTGAAGCATTTCGATATCGATTGCTAAATGTGTATGTACAACAAAATCGACTTTATACCTAAATATAAGATATCGGAATTCATATAAATGTACTGCCGTTATGCCGTTATGCCGTTATGGATTTATGTAAACTTCAGTAAGATAAAGAAGGTTAATTAACTTAAATAATTTAAACTAATAATTTGAAGCATTTTGATATCGCTTGCTAAATGAGTATATACAAGAAAGTCGAATTTATACCTAAATATAAGATAATGGAATTCTTCTAAATGCAGTGCAGTTATACCGTTAAGGCTTTATGTAGACTTCAGTGCGTTAAAGAAGGTTTATTAACTTAAATATGTTAAACTAATGAGCTGAAGCATTTCGATATCGATTGCTAAATGTGTGTATACAAGAAAATCGATTTTATACCTAAATAAAAGATTACGGAAATTACCCTAATATACTACCGTTATGCCGTTATGGCTTCTGTAAAGAAGGTTAATTATTTAGATATGATAAGCTAATGGTTTGAAGCATTTCGATATCGATTGCTAAATGTGTATGTACAACAAAATCGAATTTATACCTAAATATAAAATTATAACATTATGGAATTCCTATAAATACACTGCCGTTATGCCATTAGGGCCTTATGTAGACTTTAGTGCGCTAAAGAAGGTTTATTAACTTAAATATGTTAAACTAATGATTTGAAGCATTTCGATATCGATTGCTAAATGTGTATATACAAGGAAATCGCATTTATACCTAATAAAAGATAACATAGTTCTTCTAAATGCACTGCCGTCATGCCGTTAAGGCTTTATGTAGACTTCAGTGAGTTAAAGAAGGTTTATTAACTTAAATATGTTAAACAAATGATTTGAAGCATTTCGATATCGATTGCTAAATGTGTATATACAAGAAAATCGACTTTATACCTAAATATAAGATTACGGAATTCTTCCAAGTGTACTGTCTTTATGCCGCCATGGCTTTATGTCAACTTCAATTCGTTAAAGAAGGTTAATTAAACTAAATAAGTTAAACTAATAATTTGAAGCATTTTAATATCGCCTGCTAAATGAGTATATACATGAAAGTCGAATTTATACCTAAATATAAGATAACTGAATTCTTCTAAATGCAGTGCAGTTATACCGTTAAGGCTTTATGTAGTCTTCAGTGCGTTAAAGAAGGTTTATTAACTTAAATATGTTAAACTAATGATTTGAAGCATTTCGATACCGATTGCTAAATGCGTATATTGAACAAAATCGAATTTATACCTAAATATAAGATTACGGAACTCTTCCAAATGCACTGCCGTTATGCCGTTAAGTCTTTTGTAGACTTCAGTAAGATAAAGAGGATTAATTAACTTAAATCTGTTAAACTAATGATGTGAAGCATATCGGCATCGATTGCTAAATGTGTATATACAAGAAAATCGACTTTATACCTAAATATATGATTACGGAATTCTTCCAATTGTACTGTCGTTATGCCGCCATGGCTTTGTATCACCTTCAATTCGTTAAAGAAGGTTTATTAACTTAAATATGTTAAACTAATGATTTGAAGCATTTCGATATCGATTGCTAAATGCGTATGTACAAGAAAATCGAATTCGTACCTAAATATAAGGTTACGTAATTCTTCTAAATGCACTGCCGTTATGCCGTTAAGGCTTTTGCAGACTTCAGTAAGAAAAAGAGGGTTAAGTAACTTAAATATGTTTAACTAATGATTTAAAGCATTTCGATATCGATTGCTAAATGTGTATGTACAAAAAAATCTACTTTATACCTACATATAAGATTACGGAATTCTTCCAAATTACTGTCGTTACGCCGCCATGGCTTTATTTCACCTTCAATACGTTAAGGATGGTTAATTAACTAAAATATGTTAAACTAATGATTTGAAGCATTTCGATATCGATTGCTTAATATGAAAATACAAGAAAATCGACTTTTTACCTTAACATAAGATTACGGAATTCTTCCAAATGTACTGTGGTTATGCCGCCATGGTTTGTATCAACTACAATACGTTAAAGAAGGTTAATTATTTTAAATATGTTAAACTAATAGTTTGAAGCATTTCGATATCGAATGCTAAATGTGTAAATACAACAAAATCGACTTTATACCTAAATATAAAATTATAACATTACGGATTTCTTCTAAATGCACTGCCGTTATACCGTTAAGGCTTTATGTAGACCTCATAGCTAAATGTGTATATACAAGAAAATCGACTTTATACCTGAATATAAGATTACGGAATTCTTCTACATGCACTGCCGTTATGCCGCCATGGCTTTATGTTAACTTCAGTGCGTTAAAGAAGCTTTATTAACCTAAATATGTTAAAGTAATGATTTGAAACATTTCGATATCGCTTGCTAAATGTGTATATACAAGAAAATCGAATTTATGCCTAAATATAAGATAACGGAATTGTTCTAAATGCACTGCCGTTATGCCGTTAAGGTTTTATGAAGACTTCAGTAAGATAGAGGGGAATAATTAACTTAAATATGTTAAACTTATGATTTGAAGCATTTCGATATCGATTGCTAAATATGTAAATACAATAAAATCGACTTTGTAGCTAAATATAAGATTACGGAATTCTTTTAAATGCACTGCAGTTATACCGTTAAGGCTTTATGTACACTTCAGTGCGTTAAAGAAGGTTTATTATAAATAACTTGAAAATGTAAAACTAATGATTTAAAGCATTTCGATATAGATTGTTATATGTGTATATACAACAATATCGACTTTATACCTTAATATAAGATTTTGGAATTCTTCTGAATGCACTGCAGTTATACCGTTAAGGCTTTATGTAGACTTCAGTGCGTTCAAGAAGGTTTATTAACTTAAATATGTTAAACTAATGATTTGAAGCATTTCGATATCGATAGCTAAATGTGTATATACAAGAAAATCGACTTTATACCTAAATATAAGATAACGGAATTCTTCTACATGCGCTGCCGTTATGCCATCATGGCTATATGCAAACTTCTGATCATTAAAGAAGGTATATTAACTTAAATATGTTAAACTAATGAGCTGAACCATCTCGATATCGATTGCTAAATGTGTATATACAAAAAAGCGACTTTATTCCTAAATATAAGATTACGGAATTCTTTCAAATGCACTGCCGTTATACCTTTATGGCTTTATGTAAACTTCACTAAGAAAAATAAGGATAATTAACTTAAATATGTTAAACTAATGATTTGAAGCTTTTCGATATCGATTACTAAATGTGTATATACAAGAAAATCGACTTTATACCTAAATATAATATAACGGAATTCTTCTACATGTACTGCCGTTATGCCGCCATGATTTTATGCCAACTTCAGTTCTTCGAAGAAAGTTTATTAACTTAAATATGTTAAACTAATGAGTTGAAGCAT